>VWZP01004266.1:42018-54443 GCA_013396995.1 Dicaeum eximium
CCGCGCCGCTACTTCCGCTCGGGCGTGGAGATGCTGCGCATGGCCACCGTGTACTGCCAGGAGGGCAACCTGGAGCACGCCTTCATCCTCTACAACAAGTACATCACGTAAGGGCAGGGCGTGGGGAGGGGGGAGAGAGCCCCAGCTCTGCTCCCCAGGGGGGATTTGGGGTGCCACAGCTGCTCTGGGGCTGGACAGGTGTGGGGAAGGTGAGGCCACAGCTGCTCTGGGGCTGGACAGGTGTGGGAAGGTAGGGCACAAAGCTACAGCTGCTCTGGCTGGCCAGGTGTGGGAAGGTGAGGCCACAGCTGCTCTGGGGCTGGCCAGGTGTGGGGAGGTGGGGTACAAAGGCACAGCTGCTGTGGGGCTGGCCAGGTGTGGGAAGGTGGGGCCACAGCTGCTCTGGGGCTGGCCAGGTGTGGGGAGGTGGGGTACAAAGGCACAGCTGGTGGGGCTGGACAGGTGTGGGAAGGTGAGGCCACAGCTGCTCTAGGGCTGGCCAGGTGTGGGGAGGTGGGGTACAAAGGCACAGCTGGTGGGGCTGGACAGGTGTGCGAAGGTGAGGCACAAAGCCACAGGTGCAGCTCTGACCAGGAGATGTAGAAAAGGTGAAGCACAAAGGCACAGGTGCAGCTCAGACTGGCCAGGAGATGTAGAAATTGAGGCACAAAGCCACAGATACAACTCCCCTGTGGAAGTTTCCAGAATCCCAGAAAAGTTTGGCTTGCAGATCACCCAGTGCAGGCAGGCTCACCTGGAGCAGGTGGCACAGGGTGTTTATAGGGGTAAAAACTCTGATCCCAGCAGTGCTCCCGTGGGGTTTTTCCCCTAAATCTGCCCCTCCACGCAGTGCCCCTGGTGTGGGCTGTGCTGTGCCCACTCCCCGCTCACCCAAACAGGGCTGGCACCTTCCCTGCCTGCCCTGGGCAGGGCTGCTGCCCCTCAAACCCAGGACATTTTTCTGTGCTTAGCTTCGCTCCCCGCCTCGCACTTCCTGAGCTTTTATGGGCATGGTGGCGAGGNCCAGGTGTGGGGAGGTGGGGTACAAAGGCACAGCTGCTGTGGGGCTGGCCAGGTGTGGGAAGGTGGGGCCACAGCTGCTCTGGGGCTGGACAGGTGTGCGAAGGTGAGGCACAAAGCCACAGGTGCAGCTCTGACCAGGAGATGTAGAAAAGGTGAAGCACAAAGGCACAGGTGCAGCTCAGACTGGCCAGGAGATGTAGAAATTGAGGCACAAAGCCACAGATACAACTCCCCTGTGGAAGTTTCCAGAATCCCAGAAAAGTTTGGCTTGCAGATCACCCAGTGCAGGCAGGCTCACCTGGAGCAGGTGGCACAGGGTGTTTATAGGGGTAAAAACTCTGATCCCAGCAGTGCTCCCGTGGGGTTTTTCCCCTAAATCTGCCCCTCCACGCAGTGCCCCTGGTGTGGGCTGTGCTGTGCCCACTCCCCGCTCACCCAAACAGGGCTGGCACCTTCCCTGCCTGCCCTGGGCAGGGCTGCTGCCCCTCAAACCCAGGACATTTTTCTGTGCTTAGCTTCGCTCCCCGCCTCGCACTTCCTGAGCTTTTATGGGCATGGTGGCGAGGCCTGGGAGGCTGCAGGGAGTGGAAAACCTTTGGGAAGGGTTCCAGGCCCTTTCGCAGCTGGGGCCGAAGGAGAAACTTTTTAACTAAACAAATGAACCGGAGGCTGCTTCATTGTAGCACCAGAGGTGCTGGCTTGTGTTCCCTGCAGCTTTCAAATGATTCTCCTGGCATTTCCAGCCGGGCTGCCAGGAGGGTGGAAAACCTTCCCCTGGTAGGATTTCTCCAGTGCTGAGGAATGTGAGCTCCTGCACAAACTCTGTCCCTCCGTGCAGAAGGACGGGGAGCTCTGAGTCAGCAGAGTCCTGCAGCTGGGGTGGAATCCCAGGATGCTCCCAGGTGTGGGCAGGTGCCCAAGCACCTTCCTGAGTGCCCTTGGTGCTTTAGGCCAGGTTATTAATGGTCCTCTTCAAAACAAATGTGTTTGTCCCTGAGGATCTCCTCCAGGGGTGGAAGGAAAACCTGTGTGAGGCTCTCCCGTGGGACTGAGTGAGATCTGAGCACCCTGCAGAGCTCCAGGGGCTGTTATGGGATGGGGGGTTCCTGCAGACAGACAGACTGACTGGGAGGGAGCACAGGGATCCCCCAAAACTGTCCTGAAGTGCAGCTCCTGTCCCGTTTTCCAGGCTCTTCATCGAGAAGCTGCCGCAGCACCGCGACTACAAAAGCGCCGTCATTCCTGAGAAGAGGGAGACGGTCAAAGTAAGTGGGGACGTGCTCAGGGTCATCAGCCTTGGCCTTCCCTGGCTCTGGGATGAGGGATCCACACAAATGCTGAGAAGCCTTGGCTTGGCCAGGCAGGTCTGACCCCTTGGGAGTTCAGTTCTGGGCCCCTCACTCCAAGAAATCCATTGCAGGGCTGGAGCGTGTCCAGAGCTGGGAACGGAGCTGGGAAGGGTCTGGAGCCCCAGGAGGGCTGAGGGAACTGGGAAAGTGGCTCAGAGGGAGAAAAGGGGGCTCAGGGGGACCCTTCTGGCTCTGCACAACTCCTGACAGGAGGGGACAGCTGGGAGGGTTGGGCTCTGCTCCCAGGGAACAGGGACAGGATAAGGGGAAATGGCCTCATGTTGCACCAGGGAAATTTCTTCCCCAGAAGCATTGTCCAGTCCTGGCACCGGCTCCCACCATCCCTGGAAGTGTTCCAAAACACCTGGGGACCTGGATTAGTGGTGGACAGCTGGGGGAATGGTTGAACTCAATAATCTTGGAGGTATTTTCCAACCTAAACAATTCCAGGATTCTCTGAGTTATGGTTTGGGGGGTTCTTGCCCCATTGCACTTGCACTGGACTGGCTGTGGTGCCCAGTTTACCTCCTGCTGAGCACTGGGATGTCCTTCCTTCCCTGTTCAACCCCCTGCTTTTAAAGACCACGTGTGGTGGCTCATGATTTTCCAGGGAATCCTTGGAGATTCCTCACAGCCACGAGAAGCTGCAGCTCCTGTGCTCGGTGCTGACCAGAAGAGGAAAGGACAGCACAGCCCGAGGTGTTGCTGGGTGATTTTGGTGCTGGATTTTGGACTCTTGAGCTGCTCAGGTTTTGTTCTCCTTGCCTTGGGGCTGCCCCAGGCTGATGGGGCTGTGTTTCCTCCCCCAGCAACTGAAGGAAGTAGCCTTTCCCCGAGCCGAAGAGCTCAAGGAGGAGCTGCTAAAGAGGTACGCCCAGGACTATGCTAAGTACAAGGAGCAGGAGGTGAGTGACAGGAGACTGCAGGCCTGTGCTCCCCAGGAGCCCCTCAGCGTTTAGAAGCTCCCTAGGTGCTCGGGAATGTCCAGGCTGGGTGGCCCCAACCTTTTCCAGGCTCGTCCCCTGCTCTCACCGTGGGTCACTCTGTCCCTGGTTCTTCTCCCTGTGCCAGCTTGAGCTGGGGCTCTTTGCTTGGTTTGTTCTCTCTGTCCCACAAAGGGAAAACACCACATGATGAAAAATGAGAAGCAGGAATTAAATTTAAAAAGGGGGAAGGGTGTTTGAGTTGTAATTCCACCACAACCCCAGGCTTTGGGGCTGTGTGGGCGAAGCAGTCCCCTCTGCAGTCAGTTTTGCTCTGGATGAGTGTGACTTCAGAGACAGGACGGGGAAATCAGCCTGGGATAGTAATTCCATGGAAAAGGGAGGGTCAAGCAGTGGTTTTCCTGGCCTTGGTGCAGCTGGCTCTGGGTCTGTGCCCTGCAGGCTGGAGTTTCCTTGCAGAAAATGCTGTTTACTGGTGACCTTCAGGAATAACCTGGGAATGGCTGAGGCTCTGCCCTGGGCAGGTGTCCCCCTGTCTGCTCCTGTCCCTGGGCGTGTTCCTCCTTGCAGCAGGAGGAACAAGAGTAATTTGCACCCACTTTGGCTTTGCAGCAGCAGCTGGAGGAGGAGAAGAGTCGGGTGGCCCTGATGAAGCAGCAGCAGGCAGAGCAGGAGCAGTTCCACGCCTTCGAGGAGATGATCCGGCAGCAGGAGCTGGAGAAGGAGCGCCTGAGGATAGTGCAGGAGTTTGGAAAGCCAGAGCCAGAGTCTGTGGATGGACCCCTCATCCCTGGCGTGGAAAAGCCCCCAACAGATTTAATCCCAAAGGTTCCAGTCTCTCCAGTTCACCCAGCAAGTCCATCGGCGGGGACTGCCCCGTCCAAACCTCCTGTTGTGGACAGATCTCTGAAGCCCAGTGCTTTGGGGAGCACAGAGAACAGTTAGTACCTCTTGGAGCACCCCTTCTCCCCTGCTGGGGCTGGGCCAAGCACGGCCACCTTCTCTGGGAGCCTCCTGGAGTGACCTGGTGGTGGCTCCATCCCTCCTGGGCTTTGCTCTCCCGAGGCACTGCCTTTGTCCTCCCTGCTGCTCCAGGGTCTGCAGCCTGTTTGCCTTTCCTTGATCCAAATGCTTGCTGGAGATTGGGGTTTAGCTCCTGGCTGGGCTGGCTGAATCCTCCTCCTGACCAAATTCCACTAAATATGGCTCCAAATACCCATTTAGACATGTCCAGTGGCTGAGTCTCGCCCAGTGACACGTCCTGCTTTAAATAACATTTTCTGAGGGCGTGTGGTTTCATTTTTGCTGACAAACCACTCCTTTTGACCCCCTGCTATAGGATCCTTCCCCTCTCCATCTCCCTTTCCCTGTTCTGAGAGAGGTGGTGCCTGTCCTTTATCAAATGTCACAGTGACACATTTCCCTGAGCCGCCACTGGAAGGGGACTTTATCTTCCCAGGTGGATTTCCTCCGTTTCATCCCTTCAGCTCCTGCCCTGAGGGACCATTTCTCAGCACTCCTGACTGTGCTCCCTGTGCTCCCCTGTCCCCCCAGGTGCAGGTGTGGATGTCCTTCGGCAGGTCATTGTCCCCAGGGAGCTGTGCCACAAGTTCCTGCAGCTGGCCGATGCCAACACGGCGCGGGGCGTGGAGACCTGCGGGATCCTCTGCGGGAAGCTGGTGAGGGAACAGCCCCCTGGAGACCCCAAAAGTGGCACAGGGGCTGTTTGGCACAGTGCCACAGCTTGGAGGTGGCTCAAGGACCCTGATTTTTGTCCTGGAATTCTCCGGTGTGGTGCCATGTTAGGGGTGATGTGCCTCTCCTTCTGCTCGTTTTTGGGTTTGGTGCCAGCCTGAGTCCCCATTCAGCCTCTTCTCTCCCATTGCTGACATTCCTGGTGACATTCCTTGTCCTTTGGGTGTCCCAGCTGGTGGCCCTCATGCAAACAAGGCTGTTCCCCCCCAGACTTTGCGTGCCCAGGTTTTGTTGGCAGCTCCAGCCCATCTGCCCTGCGTCACTCCCAGAAGCTTCCTTTGAAATGAAGTTGTTTGATGTAGCAACTTCCTGCAGTCCAGCTGCTTCCAGACACTGGGGATGGTTTAGGGATGAGGCATCATCCACTTTGGAGTGGAGAGCTGGGTTTGGGGGGTGTCCAGAGCTTCTCTGAGCTCCTGTGGGTGCTCTGCACAGCAGGGAGAACGAAACGGGGAGAAAATCTACAGCTCCTTTGTCATAACTTGGAGCTGCACCTGCAGATGGGTGGTGGATGCATCCATGGGCTTGTTCCAAGGCTTAGGAAGTTTCCCCATATGCAGGGGGGGTGACAGCCTCGTGTGCTGCCCCTGCCTTGCAGATGAGGAACGAGTTCACCATCACGCACGTCCTCGTCCCCAAGCAGCTGGGGGGCCCCGATTCCTGCACCACGGAGAGCGAGGAGGAGCTCTTTGTCATCCAGGACCAGCATGGCCTCGTCACCCTGGGCTGGATCCACGTGAGTGCCCTTCCCCTGGCACCTCCCTGGCCTCCAGCCCCCAGGGGAAGGGCTGGTGCAGCAGAAGTCCCTGGGGGAGGTGGCAGGCAGTGGGCAGCAGCCTCTGCTTCTCTGGTGCAGTCTCCTTCACTGCTCTGGTGGAGAAACCCAGGCCTGGTTGATGTTTGGGTCCCTTCCTAGAGCATCAAGCCCTGTGAAAGGGAAGGAGGAAAGGTTTAGATGAGATATTGGGAAGGAGCTCTGCCCTGCAGGGGTGCACAGGGTGCCCAGAGCAGCTGTGGCTGCCCCTGAATCCCTGGCAGTGCCCAAGGCCAGGCTGGAGCAGCCTGGGACAGTGGGAGGTGTCCCTGCCATGGCAGGGGTGACACTGGGTGAGCTTTAAGGTCCCTCCAACCCAACCCATTCCACAATTCCATGAATTTACCCCAGCTGTAATGTCCCCTGTGCCCTGCAAGGAGCTGTGTCTCCTCTGCCACAAGATTCCCCTGGCAGGCAGCACCCCTGGGAGGATTTCCCAGCCTGCTGTAAGTGCTGTCCTGTGTCCCTGCTGCAGACCCACCCCACCCAGACTGCCTTCCTGTCCAGCGTGGACCTGCACACCCACTGCTCCTACCAGATGATGCTGCCAGAGTCCATTGCCATCGTGTGCTCTCCCAAATACCAGGAGTGAGTATGGACTGCAGGGGTGAGGGTGGGTTCCAGGGGTGAGTGTGGACTCCAGGAGTGAGTGTGGACTCCAGGAGTGAGTGTGGCTTCCAGGGCTGAGTGTGGACTCCAGGGGTGAGGGTGGGTTCCAGGGGTGAGTGTGGGTTCTGGGAGTGAGTGTGGGTCCAGGGCTGGGTGTGGATCCCAGGTGTGGGCAGGGGAGGCTGTTCCCTCTGCCTGGGCTGTCAGCCCCACCATTCCTGTCTCAGCCTCCTGGGGGGATGGAATGTCACCCATGTCACCGGACAGCTCCTGTGAGCTGTTTCCAGGGGCTGTGTCTGGGCAGGGCTTGCCCAGCCTGACAGGAAGTTCAGAGCTGGGGAGAGGACTTTCCCAGCCTTTGGGGGTCCCTCAGGCTCAGTGTCTGCTCCTACTGGGGGTGAGCAGCCCCTGAGTGCCCCAGGGGATGTGCCTGGGCCTGGAGCTCCAGAGCTGCTGTTCCCCTGCCCCAGGACAGGGTTTTTCAAGCTGACAGAGCATGGCCTGGAGGAGATCTCGTCCTGCCGGCAGAAGGGGTTCCACCCACACCCCAAAGACCCCCCTCTCTTCACGGTGAGTCCCTGGGGCTGGGCACTGCCCTTGGGTTTGATCCACACTGAGGGGCTGGGCTGGGAGCAGGGGCTCAGCCTGGCAGGGGCTGCTCTCGGATTGCCAGGAGCTTTCCAAGGGTTTCCAGGTGCTGGGAGTGTGCTGCAGAGCTGCTGGCTGCAGGAGCAGCCCAGGGCTGTGTGAGGAGGGGGAATTTGGGATTTGGGATTTGTGTTTGGGGCCTGGCTGTGTGGCACCGGGCAGGGCCAGCAGCTGGGGACACCCAAGGAACTGGATCCAAGGGCTGCTCTGGGAAAGCACTGGCTGCAGGTTGTGCCAGGAGACTCCCCTGAGCTGTGGGAAGCTCTGAGCAAGCCCCTGTCCCCTGATGTCCTCTCTTGCAGACCTGCAGTCACGTGTCAGTGGTGGAGAGAGACGTGGTGCTGCTGGATCTCCGATGAGCCTCTTGCCTTGTCCCTCCACAGGACCCACCCACCTTCCTCTGGGCCTGGGCACTGTTTTCCTTCTCCTCTAGCAGAGATTTCTGCCCTGTATGATCCCTCCCCTCCCTCCCCCTCAGATCCCTGCCCTCAGTGGGAGCCCCTGGACCCTCTGTGCCTGGCCTGGGGCTGCAGGGGTGAGGAGGAGCCAGCTGGGAGCTCAGAGACACAAGCCAACACTAAAGCAGTTGTTTAACTCCAATCCACGGCCTCCTGGGGAGGTTCTTGGTGCCTTGCTGCAGCCCTGAGGTGTGGAAACCTCTCCAAGTGCTTTTGGGACTTGCCCAGTTTAACCCCTGCCCTGTTCTGTCCCTGGTTCTGGGCTGCTCGGTCTCAGCACAGCTTCCAGGAGCAGATAAATCTTTGCTACAGTTTAAAACCAAACCTTGTTGGCCACTCTGACCCCCACACCAGCTCAGTGCTGTTGGTGGTACTCGTGTGGGGAGGGGAGAGGGCCCAGCCTCCTTTGGAATCCTTCTTCCAGCATTCCAGGGCTGGAGATCCCTGGATGTGGCCCTGCTCTGCACCCCAGCAGTGTTCAGGGAGGTCTGGGCACCTCATCCCTTTTCCTGGCTGGGGCATGCCCTGGTGTCACCCTGGAGGAGCTCCTGGCTGCCATCACCAACCACTCCAAGGTGGGATTCCAGCACTTTGACCACTCCCATCCCACTCCAAAGTGGGATTTCCAGCTCTGACCACTCCCATCCCACTCCAAAGTGGGATTTCCAGCTCTGACCACCTCCATCCCCCTCCACGGTGGGATTTCCAGCTTTGGCCACTTCCCTGCTCCCAGCTCCCCTGTGCCCACCCCAGAGCAGCCCATCCCTGCCACACCCCAGCTCTGTGCCGTGGCTGTCGTGCAGGACCCTCCTGGAGGTGCTTTATTCGCCTGCCAAGCGCGGATTTTCCCTGCCCACGCTCGGGGGAGGGGAGCAGCAGCTGCTCGGGGCGTTCCCGGAGGGATGCAGGGAGGGATGGGCGGCACATGGGCCGGGGATGGAGCTGGAGCTGCCTTCCCTCCTGGCACGGAATGGTGTCCTGGGCTGGTCTGGCACACCCGGGTGGGATCAGGGCCGGGCCCCTGTGCCTCTCCCCTCTCCCAGCTCTCTCCCTGGGGTGGGATTGATGCTCCGGGGCGTGCCCCGTTTGCGTGACAAGTGCTGCTCCGGCTTCTCCCAGTCGCTTTTGGCAGCAGGCTGGCCCCGGGGCTGGGAGGGGAGCGAGGCGCCTTTGGGGCATCTCTGGGAACTTGTTCTGAGCCCTAATTAATTGAAACCATGCTCAGGAGGAGTGCAGGATCCGTGTTGTTCATCCCGCAGCTCCTCACCCACCCCGGAGCAGCGTGGGGACACAGAGTGGGGAACTGTGATCTTCAGCTCCTGGGGATTTGTCCCAGCTCTGGCTCAGGGGTGAGCTGGCTCCGGGACAGGAGCTGGTGGCACATCCCCACTTTTGTGTTGTGCCAGTGACTGACCAACCTTCCTGGGAATTTTTCCTCAGGGAAGTTCCTCAGGTCAGGGCCTCCCTCCCTCCCGGCGCTGCTCCCCGAGCTCCCGACTTTTTAATCCCATTTTTTTCACCCCAAATCCTCACTTCGTGTGTCAGTGAATATCAATATCCAGGCGCTGCTGCCGTGTCCCAGCCCAGCTGTGCCAGATGCGACCGCCACACCTTAAAACCGCCCAAAATTGGGAGGAGCCGAACCCAAACGCGACCTGCGCTCGGCAGGGATGATTTATTGCCTGTAACAACGCGGCTCGTGTGTTTTGGGGGCTTTCAAAAGCGATGCTTATCTCCCCCTCAGCAGGGGGAATGCATCCCCATCCCTTCCCAGCAGCATCCCGGAGCTTCCCCCGTGAGCATCCCCCGAGGGAGGTGCCAGGGCTGGGCCGGGAGGTTTGAAAGGGGCTCGGCCCCCGCTCGTCCCCGCTCGCTGCCGGCTCCCCGAGCCGGGGGATGCCGGGCGTTCCTCGAGCATCCCGGGCGGGATTGGCTCTGGGGCCCGACTTTGCCTTTTTAGGCTGCGCCCGGCTCCCGCTGCAGCCCCGGGGGGTGCCCGGGGATCGCCCCGGGGTGCTCGGGGATCGCCCCGGGGTGCTCGGGGATCGCCCCGGGGGGNGTGCTCGGGGAGCGCCCCGGGGTGTGCTCGGGGAGCGCCCCGGGGTGCTCGGGGATCGCCCCGGGGTGCTCGGGGATCGCCCCTGGGTGCTCGGGGGATCGCCCCTGGGTGTGCTCGGGGATCGCCCCTGGGTGCTCGGGGATCGCCCCGGGCTGCTCGGGGGATCGCCCCGGGGTGGGGGCGGCCGCACGGACCGTCCCCGGCTGCCCGAGGGGTTCTGGGGTGGCTGGGGCAGGTCAGGGATGTCTGTGGGGTTTGGGATGTGCCCCTGCCTGGACCGGGAGGGGATCGTGGCACCGGCACAGGCACGGCCGTGCTCCCTCCGCAGCTCCATCGGCCCCCTCCTCCCACCCGCTCCGCTGCCTTTGGGGATAATTCATTTTATAGGTTTTTATCCCCAACGTGTCACATATGGCAGCGTTTCCCCTCGGTGACCTCATGTTTGGCGGGGACACAGCCGGGCTGGGGGTGTGGGGGGACACCGAGGGGACAGGGGACAAATCCAGCACCTGTGGGACTTCGACAGGGAGAGGGAACCTGGCAGAGCCACCCCTGGGGACACTGGAGCTGGGAACGGACTGGCAGTGCTGGGGGATACCCTGTCCCTGTCCTGTCCTTGGGGTGACACCCAGATGGGACAGAGCCACCCCTGGGGGACACTGGAGCTGTGAATGGACTGGCAGTGCTGGGGGGACACCCTGTCCCTGTCCTGTCCCATGGGGTGACACTCAGAGCCCATTCCCTCCCTCTGGAGCCATGGGGGACACCAGCACCGTTGGGTCCCTTGCTTGTGGTGGCACCTGCAGCTCCTTGTCGCTGCTCCAGGATCAGCCTGGGCCCGCCCGTGCCTCAGTTTCCCCCAAGCCCCGGGGGTGACTCCGGGCCATCTCTGCTGCCTCCCCCGGGTGCTCGGGAGATTCCCGGTGCGGGCCCGTTGTCCTTAAAAAGGCAGCCGGGGTTTGGGAGCTGCTGGTTGGGCTCTGCCGGGGCCGGGGCCATGTCCAGGCAGGGCGGCTAGGGGACAGCTCCCCCCGTGTCCCCTGGGGGGGTCTGAGCCCATCCCCCCCCCCAAAATCCTCCCGGGAGGAACCAGAGCCGGGCTCACCCTGAGTGCGGGGTCGGGATTGGGACCCACAACCCCCGGCCCGGCCCAGACCGAGCATTTGGGGCACGAGGGGCTCCAAAAACCCAAAAATGGGGGCGGAGAGAGAAAAGCGCAGGGAGAGGCGTCCCGGGAGCGGCGGGAGCCGGGGATGGGGAGGGAGCCGGGCCGGGAGGAGGCGATGGCAGCTCAGCCTCGCCGAATTCCCGTCCCGGCCCCGGGGTGTCCCCACGGCAGAGCCCCCACAGCCTCCCCCACCCGCGGGGGCTTTCTCCACGCGTTCCCAGGCGCTGCCACCTCCTTTTTGCAGCCCGTCGCTTATAAGGATTTGAGTCTCACTTGTTTATCGGAGCGGAGCTTAAAAGGAACGGGCTCACAACGGGGCTGGTGCCTCCCAAGCATCCCGACCATACATTTTCCTACAATAATTAACCGTGCTGGGTCCTACCACCAGCCCAAGGTCAATTTAATGAAATAAAACACCTTATATGGCCATATGGCCAACACACCATCACTGAGCCTATTTAGGGTCTTTGTTTAGAGCGGATCCGCCTCTGAGGTTCCTCGGGCTCCTGGTATTTATACCCAGGCACAGCACGGCTCGGTCCCAGAGGAAAGGAGCTCTCGCCTCTCTGGTGAGTACTGCCCTGCCCGGCCCCGCTTCCCTTCTTCCTCGGGCAGGAAAAACACCCAGCAGGGGTTTTGGGGTGCCCCAGCATTATGGGGTGGCCCCAGCTGGGCTTGCTGGAGTGCCAGCCTGGGCACGACCCCACAGCTGGGGCCTGGCTGGAGGTGACAGAGCTGGGCTGGGGCCAAGCAGGTTGTGCTCTTGCAGATGTCCTTTGGGATTTGGGGTTTTTTTGGGTTTTTTTTTTTTGCTTTTTGGGCTTCTGCAAGGTTTTGCCTGTTTCCCTCTGGATGAGGGAGCTCATCCTCTGGTACAGGGGGCACCCCCTGGGAAGGGCAATGATTTCCCCCCCGTTTTTGGGAGTGGATGTGAGGTCAGAGCAGCAAAAGCTGCTGAGGCAGACGTGGATGAGAGGGCATCACCGGGCACCCCCTGCCCGCTTTGGGGGGCACCAGCCGGGCACGGGGCACCGGAGCTCCCCGGGGAGCGGGGCAGGAGCCTTTGGCACCGGTTTGGGCCACGGGATCAAGAAGGACCAAGCAGCATCCACGAGGAAAGAGCATCACCCCCCTCCCAGCAGGGCCATGTGGGGCTCACCCCATCCCTGGGCACGGCCCCGAGGATTTTGCGGGGACTGCAGCACCTCCAGCCCCGGCTCAGGACAATCCCCGCGCCCCTCCCGCTGTCCAACGCCGCTTTCCCCTCCAGCTTTCCCCAGGTGCCCCCGAGCGCTGCCGGCCCCGCCATGTGCGACGAGGAGACCACGGCCCTGGTGTGCGACAACGGCTCCGGGCTCTGCAAGGCCGGGTTCGCCGGCGACGACGCCCCCCGGGCCGTGTTCCCCTCCATCGTGGGGCGGCCCCGGCACCAGGTGGGTACGGGGGGCTGGGGCAGCGCCCACCCCGCTCCCATCACCGGGACGAGGCTAACGCGGCTAATGAGGCTAACGTGGCTAACCAGGCTAACGAGGCTAACCAGGCTAACGCGGCTAACGTGGCTAACGCGGCTAACCAGGCTAACGTGGCTAACCAGGCTA
>VWZP01004270.1:513-17917 GCA_013396995.1 Dicaeum eximium
GCTCGGGGGGGGCCGTGGTGACCCCGAGTTCCCCCAGATCGAGGACCTGTCCCAGCAAGTGCACAAGGCAGCGGCTGAGAAGTTCAAGGTGCCCCTGGAGCACTCGGCGCTCGTGACCGACGCCGCTCCCGCCCTGGCCATCAAGGAGGAGAGCGAGGAGGAGGAGGAGGTGAGTGCTGGGGGGCTCTGAGAAGCCCCTGGGGGTGCCACGGGGGGGTGACTGTGCTGTCACCCCTGGGGTGGCTGGGACAGGGCTGGGGCAGGACGTTGAGCTGGGGATGGCCATGGCCGAGGTTCCGTGGCCTGGGAGGGGCGCAGGGGGATCTCTGGGGTTCAGGGCTGGGTGGGTGCCACGGGGGGGTCTCACAGCGCTGTGCCCCCCCCCAGGTGGACGAGACAGGGCTGGAGGTGCGGGACATCGAGCTGGTGATGGCCCAGGCCAACGTGTCCCGGCCCAAGGCCGTGCGGGCCCTGCGGCACAACAACAACGACATCGTCAACGCCATCATGGTGAGTGGGGGGCTGGGACCCCCTTTTCCTGTGGGAACTGGGGCTGGGACCCCCCCTTTTCCCCAGCAGGAACTGGGGCTGTGACCCCCCTTTCCCCACAGGAACTGGGGGTGACCCTGCAATTCCTGGCTCTGCTCTCTCCCACAGGAGCTGACCATGTAGCGGCCGGGGGTCTCCTGGCCCCCTGTATAGATGCACAGAGCCCCCCCAGACCCCTCTCCTGCCCCCCATCCTGCTCCTGGCCCCCTGGACTGCTCAATAAAGGCCTCCTGCACCCCTTGGATCGCACCTCGCCTCCCAGGCCTGGTTTTGGGGGGTTGGGGAGCCCCTTTTCCAGCGGTGGGGTGGGAGTGGCAGCACCCCGGGGTGCTGCCAGCATCGCTGGGGATCAGGGATACCCCCTCCTCTCCAGGTATGGGGCACAGACCTGGGATGGGCTGGGAAGGGAGGGAACTCCTGGTCCCCAAATCCCAGGGTCAGGGACCCTCTCCTGCTCTCCATTTTCCTGGTGTTGGAATAGGAAAGGCTGCAGGAGGGGACACCTTCCCCTGTGTCCCCCAGGTGAGTCCCTGGAGGTGCCTCAGCTCCTGGGACACCTGAATTCCAGAGGGAGGAGGGGCTGGGATACCCCTGGGAGAAGGGGGGGGTCACCAGTGGGGCAGTGGTGTGGGGGGACACCCCGGTGTGGGCAGTGCTGGGTGCAGAGGGGTCACAGGGGCTGGGGGGATTTGGGGTCGAGGCCTCTGGAATGTGCTGGATCCCCAAAGTGCCGAGTCAGGATCTGTCAGAGGGGGGAGGACACAGAGCCCCTGAGGACTGTGGGGTAACTGGGGACCTCCCAGGCCCCTCTGGGGACCCCCCAGGGGATGCAGATAGGGGGTTCTGGAGGTCCCACCAAGCTCCTGCCCATAGCAGGACCCCAGGGTGGATGAGGAGGAGAGCAGCGACCGTGGGGAATCCCAGCCTGGGGAGCTGGAGTGTTCAGGAATGTTCCGATACCATGGATGAAAATATTCACATTGTGGCAAAACTTCATTGGGGGGCGGCTCTGGGGGACCCACTGTGCAAACTGTAAACGGGGGGGAGCAGGTCCAGCCCCTTGGGAACAGATCCCAACACTCAGGACATCCGTCAGGAGCAGACAGGGATGCTCAGCAGCAGATCTATCCCCAAAGTCCAAATCCAGATCTGTGCCCCGGGATGCGGAGGGAGCCCCTGGAGCTGTTAATGAGGCTGGGGCGGTGCAGACATCTGCTGGTGCCCCCAGACCCCACGGGAGGGCTCGGGGATCCCTCCAAGGGCAGCTCCGTGTTCCAGGGTCTCCATGAGGGCACAGGTCGGTCTGTGGGGCCTCTCCAAGGGCAGCTCCAGACTGCCCCTGGGGCAGCTCCATATCCACGTCCCCTCAGAGGGCAGCTCTGTGTCCTGGGATCCCCCCTGAGGGCAGCTCCCTGTTCTGGGGTCCCTCTGGGGGCAGCCCCACGTCCCAGGATCGTGCTGGGATCAGCTCCCTGTTCCGTGTCCCCCGGGGGCGGGTGACTCAGTGTCCCTGATCCCGTTCCGGTTCCATGTCCCCCTGGGTGTCACTGGGTGACTCAGTGTCCCCGTGCTGGGATCAGCTCCCGTCCTGGTTCCATGTCCCCCCGGGGCGGGTGCCTCAGTGTCCCCGGCGGGAGCAGCCGCGGCCCCCTCAGGACGAGTCCCGGTCCAGGCTGCAGCCCAGGGCCTCGATGTCGCTGCTGATGTGGGAGATCATGCGGTCCCACTCGTCCTCCTCGGAGGGCACGGACTGCTCATCGGAGCTGCCGGCGGCGCCGGTGCCGGTGCCGTTGGCGGCGGCGCCCAGGGAGCGGCGGTAGCGCCCGAAGCTGTCGGTGATGATGCCGCGGCCGTCCTTCACGCCGATGGTCTCCAGGAAGTTCTCGAAGTGCTGGCTGTCCTTCTCGGGGATGAAGGGACGCAGGCCTGCGGCGGGACGGGCACGGTGAGCGCCGGGACGGGGATTGGGTCAGGGTTAGTGCCATCCTCACCCGGGATCAGGGTTAGGGTTGGTGCCACCCTCACCTGGGTGGTGTTCCCCAGCCCTCCAGGAGGGACAGGGACCTCCAGGGTCCCCCAGTCACTGCATCCCACCTGAACCCGCAGCCACCCCCACCGAGGGCAAAATCCGGCTCAAGCGGGATTTTCTGAGCTCCAGTTTAATTCCTCACCCGGCATCTTGCTTGGCTTTGCTGAGCTTATCCCAGTAATTTGGCCCATCAGGGACATCTGTCCTGTCCCCTTGGTGTCCCCAAGGGCCAGGGGGCCCACGTGAGACACGCTGTTCGTGTATTATGGGGATTTTCAATTCCTGACTCGTTCCCCTTAGATATGAGAGGCCCCAGGTGCGGTCACACACTGCTCCTGTCCTGGGAGGATTTTGTGTTCCTGACCTGTTTTTCTAGGATATCGGAGGGCAACTTGTTTAAATATCCCTGGACTGGTGATTTCCAGGTCTGAATTAAATCCCCTGGCTCTGGAGGAGGTTTCTGGATTTGGGAGAGAGTCTCAGGTCTGGAGGAGGTTCCCAGCTGTGGATCTGGAGGAAGTTCCCAGGTGCTTCACAGCCAGGTGGGAGCAGGGATCAGCTCTGAGGAGAGCCTGGAGCTGTGGGATGAGCTGGGGGGATGGACCAGCTGCCCTCAGGAATGAAGAATCTCCACAGGAGAGATGGACTGGGATGTTCCTCCTCTGGTGATGGCACCCCAAGGCCCCCCTGTGCCCCCAGCCCTTTGCCCCTCAATGGCAGCCCTCAGCTCTGGGCTCTGGAGCTGTGCCAGCACTCACCCAGGAGCAGGAATTTCCTGCTGTCCCCGTAGAGCTGCTTGAGGTTGATGCAGAACTCGTGGATGGAGGCCCCGTTGCGGTACTCGTGCAGCAGCATGGCGAACTGCTGGATCTCCTGCGAGGACAGCTTGGTGCGCAGCTGCGGGGACACGCGGCCCTCAGGGCACTGCTGCTCGGCACGGGGGGCTGGGGATGGCAGGGAAGGGCCAGGAACCCCTGGGAGAGCAGGGGGGGGCACTGGGACTGGGACTCGGGTGCTGAGAAAGGGAGAAGGGAGCGGGGAATGCTCCTGTGGGAGGAGCAGAGAGCCCAGAGGAGGCCCCGGAGCTGCTCCAGGGCTGGAGCCAGGCTGGGAGAGCTGGGAATGTTCCCCTGGAGAGGAGAAGGCTCCAGGGAGAGCTCAGAGCCCCTTGCAGGGCCTGAAGGGGCTCCAGGAGAGCTGGAGAGGGACTGGGGACAAGGGATGGAAGGACAGGACACAGGGATTGGCTTCCACTGGAAAAGTGGCAATTTAGATGGGATGCTGGCAAAAAATTCTTGGCTGGGAGGGTAGTGAGGGACTGGAATGGATTTCCTGGAGAAGCTGTGGCTGCCCCTGGATCCCTGGCAGTGCCCCAGGCCAGGCTGGATGGGGCTGGGAGCAGCCTGGGACAGTGGGAGGTGTCCCTGCCACGGCAGGGGTGGCACTGGATCCCCCTTACAGCCCCTTCCCACACAAACCATTCCATGATGCCACATGAGCCCAGGATCAGGCCCTGCACGCCCAGCCTGGCTGGGAAGGACAGGACAAGCTGCTCCTCCCCCAGAGCCCACCGTCATCATGTAGTCCTGCAGCAGCTCGGTGGCCGTGGTGCTGAGCTCGCTCTCGCTGGCCGTGGTGACGTGCGGGGACGGGCGCGCCGACAAGGAGCACGGGGACGTGTCCCCTGCCTCCAGCGTGTCTGCAAAGGAACTGCCCCGAGCACGGGTGAGTGCTCCAGAGCTCCCTGCGGGGCTGGGCACGTGCTGCTGGCATCTTTGGGTGCCTTGTGCAGGGCCAGGGCTTGGGCTCTGATCCTTGGGGTGCCCCCCAACCCAGGATATTCCATTATTCTGGAAGCCCCCAGCTCCTGAGGGCACCCCAAGACTCCCAGGGAACCAAACACTGCTTTGGTGACAGGGACAGCAAAGCCCTCTGTGGGGAGTTATCCTTCTGGTTGCTTCCTCGTTGGGAATAACACAGGGGGAAATCCCCACACTCTGTACTTTGGGCTTAAATGTGCTGTTTTCAATAAGGTTACTAATTCCTCCATGTTTAATGTTCCTAGAGCATCCCTCCACATTAACCAACGGTTTGTCTGTTAGGATTTCATCCCACAAACACCGTCAATGTTTCCAGTGACCCAGGAGGGAGAAGTTCCCCAAATAACAAGTTCTGGGGGACACCCTTCTCCCAGCTGCAGCTGGTGACCCTGCACCGTGCTGACACAGGGACTGCTCGCTCTGGATACGGCTCCCTGGAATGCTGAGGGCAGAACAATCCAGCCTGGACAGGATCCCTGCCAATCCCCCTGGGCCTGGCTGGGCTCAGCTGAGCTTCCCCATGTGCTGATGGCAGCAGAGCCGGGTTAATCCCGGCTCCAGGGGACATGGATCACTCACAAAGTGCTGGCATCTGCCTCGAAGGGCTCCTTCACGTCCACTTTGGTGGAAGAGTCATCTGGAGGGGAAAAAATCGGGAGATGGAATGTGAGAGGCACAAACTCGGCGCCTTTCCAAGCCACGAAGTGATCCCTGACTTGGCTGGAAGGGAAGAGGGCAGGAAGGAGTGACTGGGTAAGAGGAAACAGCCTCAGGTTGTGCTAGGGCAGGTTTAGGCTGGGCCTCGGAAAGATTCCTTCACGGAAAGGGCGGTCAGGGATCGGAACAGGATGCCCAGGGAGGGGTGGAGTGCCCATCCCTGGGGACACTGAGGGGTGGCCTGGGCAGTGCTGGGGGTTCCTGAGGCTCTGCCAAGGCCAGCCTGGCCGTGTGGCAGGGCAGGAGCAGCACGCACCGCTGTGCAGGGACAGGTGCCGCGTGGGCGTCGAGGCGCCGTCGAAGATGGCGCGGTCCAGGAAGTCGATGGTGGACTCGGTGTAAACGATCTGGAACACTTGGCTGAGCAGGGAGCACAGCTCCTCAGCACCCACCTGGGAACGAGCAGGGAGCGTGGCACATCCCAGCAGGGACAGCCCCTCTGGGAACGAGCAGGGAGCGTGGCACATCCCAGCAGGGACAGCCCCTCTCCTCTGCCTCCGTGGGATGGGTGTGGGCCCCCACGAGGACAGGGAACGCACAGACCCCAGGCCCATCCCCTCCCACCATCCCCTCCGCAGGGACATCTGCAGCGGGAGCTGGGATGCTCCAGCATCAACCCAGGAGCCCCCCACATTCTGTGCCGAGGCTCCTCCATGCAGCTCCCTGGGATTTTGGGTGCAGGTGCCCCAGGGATTGTCAGAGCTGGGAATGAGGGGAGTGAAACTCCACCCTCAGTGGAGATCAGAGGGGCTGAGACTGGAATCCCTGGATGCAGACAGTGGATGAAACAAACTCCCAGGTCAGCACAGGGAAAACACCCTCATCAGCAAAACCCCATTGTGGGATTGTCCTCATGGATTCTGTGCTGCTGCAGAAGGCTCTGGGCAACAGGGACCAAGGCAAATACTTCCTGGAGGCCCTCTTGTGTCCCAGGGCTGGGACAGGGATCAGGAGTCCTTCTCCAGGTGCTCCAGCAATGCCCAACCACACCTGGCATCCCTAAATCTGTGTCCTGTGAGGTGTGAGAGCGGGGAAGGATCCGGACACAGCCCAGGGCTTGGCCACTGTGGAGTTTGTGGCTCCACCCTCACCACGATCCGAGCCAGAATCCCCCAGCAATCCCAGCGACCCCGAGGCCAGGCTGAGGCGTTCCCAGGGCTCCCATGGGGCTGGCAGAGCCGTACCTTGCTCTCAGTGGCCAGCACCACCAGGCAGCAGGACTCCAGCGGCGCCCCTGCGCTCTCCGACAGCGAGCCCGACGTCAGCGCCTTGGAGCCCTCGGCACACAGGCTCTGGCTGGGCGAGATCCCGGGATCCTGAGCTGAGGGGAGAGCACAGGTGAGGGACAGGTGGGGCAGGGAGGGGGTGGAAAGGAGCCCTGCAGGTGAGGAAGAGCCTGGAGATGGAGAATGGGATGCAAAGCCTCCAGTTTGGAGCTGATTCTGACAGTTGTCCATCTGTTTTCACAGCTCAGAAATCCATCACCAGATTTCCAGTCCCTGAGGCATTTATTCCTTTATTCCACAGCCTATGCATGGAGTTTATAATCAGACAAATCCCTGGCTCAGCCCTCCCCAGCTCCCTGTTCCCAAACCATGCAGGTGTGACATGCACAGAGCTGCACAGGACAGGGAACGAGGCATCATGGAGCCCTCATGGAATGCTTTGGGCTGGAGAGACCTTGAAGACCACCCAGCCCCACCCCCTGCCATGGGCAGGGACATCTTCCACCGTCCCAGGTGGCTGCCAGGGGGCCAATTCCAACTCCATGGCCACAGCTCACCTGTCTTGAGCACAACCAGGTGCGCGGAGTCATCCCGGATGTAGGACACGGAGGCGATGTCATGGATGGGCACCCTGAGGATCAGGTCCTCCCCGTCCCTCCACACCAGTTTGATGTTGTAGGCAGAGAGGCTGATGACGGCGTCGTGCTCCGGGGTCAGCTGTCCTGGGAGCTGGTGGGCTCTCTGGGATTCACACGGATTTAGTCATGGAACAGTTGGGGTTGGAAGGAGCTCAAGGATTATCCAGCTCCCTGCCATGGGCACGGACACCTTCCACTCTCCCAGGCTGCTCCCCATCCAACCTGGCCTGGAGCACTGCCAGGGACGGGGCCACAGCTTGTCTGGGACATCCATTGTGTTGGGTTAGATGAAATAGAAAAACCTTATAGTTGTGATTGTCCAGACTTCAGAAATGTGAAACATGTGGGAAATGTGGAATTGAAGGCGAGTTTCGATCTGCTACTGAGTAAGTAGAAAACAACAAGATGGCCAGCAGGAGGCCATCTCCTTAATGCAGCAATGTTGTCTTTATCAAGAGCCCGAGGGTCCAAGCAGACCACACCTGCTTGGTGGGAGGCGTCCAAAGGGTAGTCTTTAGAGTTTAAAATGTAACTTCGTATGTTAATGTAGTGGTTCCTATAGGCTGTATGTAAATGCTGTAGAATTTGTATCTTGGACTAGATTGGTTAGTGTAAATTAGAATATTCAGTATAGAAGAAGATTTAATGCATTGTAACAAGAACCTCGCTCTCTTGCACTCTTATTTTCTTACCCCTTACCTCTCTTACTCTTACTCTCTTGTACCTTTACTCTCTTATTCTCTTACCCCTTACCTCTCTTACTCTCTTGTACCTTTGCTCTCTTATGCTTTTGCACCCTTATTTTCTTGCTCTTACTACTTTTACTCTCTTGTACCTTTGCTCTCTTATTCTCTTGTTCTTAATCTTTTACCCCTCTCTTACTCTCTTCTTTCTCTCTCTTCTCGGTCCTGCTCTGAGCTGCGCCTGGCAGCTCTTAGCAGAATCCTTTTACCCACACCCCAAGCAATAAACTCCTTGCTCCTAAAATTAGCCTAGGACTTAGAGATCTCTCGTCTCGGTTTGTCCCGTTGCCGTCCGTCCACAGACCCCCAAGACCCCGCACATTGCAGGGGTGTTTCCCCTTTGGGAACAGCTTTCCCTCCCACCCAAGAGCAGCAGCTGGCCGAGGCCCTGGCCCTGAGGAAGCTCCATGGGCCTGGCTTTGTGCCCGCCGGGAGCCCCAGGGCAGCTGAGCTCACCTTGGCGTTGTCGATCAGGTGCAGGATCTCGGTGCGGCTGGAGGGGTTCAGGTACCCCGGGATGGAAGTGAGCTGCCCTAAATACTGGGAGAGAAGAGCCACACCATCACCACGGCACGGACACCATCCTGGACGTGGCAGAACGAGCCATGGAGATGCTCCAAGGAAAAATGGAGATGGGTGAGAGGGGAAATGTTCATCTGGAAAAAAGAATCTCCACAGATACCTCAGAGCCCCTTCCAGTGCCTGCTGCAAGAGAGCTGGAGAGGAACTTTGGACAAGGGTGAGTGGGCTCCCACTGCCAGCTGGGGTATCAGGAAGGAATTCCCAGTGAGCAGGGCCCTTTGGATACCTTGACCTCCTTCTCGATGTAGTCGTGCAGCAGCAGGTCGGGCTCCACGCGCTCGGGCAGCGCCACCAGCACCGTGTGCAGCGGCCGCCGCTCCGTCACCTTCTCCTGAGCCTTCTTATCCCGGCCCTTCTCCCCCTTCAGGAACACTCGCTTGAACGGGGACACGATTCCAGGCTGGGGAGAGAACGGGAGAGCCAGGATGGGGGTGAGTTTGGCACTGGCACTGGGGGTCTGGCAGCCCCTCCTGCCCCGTGACCCTCAATCCCATTGCTGGTCTTGCCCCATGGACAATGCCAGGTCTGGAGCTATAAACCCATGGATTTCCAGAGAAATCCCTTTTCCTCAATCCCACTGCTGGTCTTGCCCCATGGACAATGCCAGGTCTGGAGCTATAAACCCATGGATTTCCAGAGAAATCCCTTTTCCTGGGACACAACACAAGTGCTGAATGTTCCCACTATCAAAACAAGGTGGTTTCCCCCCAGAGTCACCATGTTCAACCTCCCAGGTAAGAGAAATACAACTCTTATACACAACAACATGTTCCAGGTGAACAGCGGATCCACAGGGATTCTCCATGGTTTTGTGTCTCCCTGAGGATCTGCTGGGCCAACTCAGCAAGGAATGCCAAAGAAACAGGCAGGAATGTTCCAAGGAGACCCTGAACAATGAGAAAATGACCCAGAAATTTTCCTGGGAAAACTGGGACATTGCAAACATTGAAGTGCCAGGTCTGGAGAACCATCCCAGCTGTCCTTTGGCACAGGAATGCCACGTGGATCTCACCAAGCTCCACGCTGGATAAATGACTGGGAACATCCCCAAACTGCCCCCATTCCAGGTTTCCCAGGGGATGTGGATGTTTGGAGCAGGCAGATCCATGGCTGGATCCAGGAACTCCTTGGACATGTGACTCCAATGTCCCATTCCCTGGTGGTCTCTGCTTCCCACCCCTCAGGACAAACACATCCTGGCTTTCCTGATCCTCACGGGCAAGGGAAAGGAATGTGGGATCTGAAAGGGCAGAGAACATGCTTCCAATAGTGAATTAATTCAATATAAACTAAGGAAAAGCTCCTGGGATAATGGGAATTACCAGCTCACAAGGACAGGGGGGACTGCCCGGCCTGGAAAAACATTCCCTGGATCAGGGGGACAAAAATGAAGGGATCTTACAGGACAGAGAGAAGAGGAAAGAACTCCACAGCCCCGCCTCAGGAGCAGCAGTGTGGATTTCTGGGAAGCATCCAGAAGGACCCCATGATCCTCACTCGAGATATTCCATAATCCTGCCATGGGGCTGGGCCTCTGGAGAGAAGGGAATCCTGCACACAGCAGCTCTGTTTACCCAGAACAGAGATCTGGGGCCTCCAACATCGGGATGTCCCATCCGAAACCTTGCCTGCCACCAGCTAAGGCTGCAGCTCCACAGGAATGTTTGAGGAACCCAAAGCAGTGCAGGAATGTGCCACTGGGATCATACCCAGGCACTTCCCCTTTGGGCAGGCAGGCTCCAGATCCACCCCAATCCAGAGGAACCCCCTTTCCCTCAAGGATTGGCTGCATCCTTGGGGTGGGACGATTCTGTGCTCCCCTGGCTGTCCCCAATCCAGAGGAACCCCCTTTCCCTCAAGGATTGGCTGCATCCATCGGGCTGGGACAATTCTGTGCCCCCCAGGCTGTCCCGGGAGGAACTGGGGACCCCAAACCCCCCGGGGGTGGAGGCACCTCGGCTGTGACGCAGCCACAAACAGCTTCTGCTTTTGGGGCACCCCAAACCCCACACCCACCTCGTCCTCCATGGAATCCCCCGGGAGAGCAGGAGGAGCCGTGCCAGGGAGCTGTGGGGGCTCGGGGGGAGCGGGGAGCCCTCTCCTCCTTTTGGGGCACCCCAAACCCCACACCCACCTCGTCCTCCATGGAATCCCCCAGAAGGAGCTGTGCCAGGGAGCTGTGGGGGCTCTGGGGGAGCGGGGAGCCCTCTCCTCCTTTTGGGGTGCCGCGATGGCGGCGCTCGGGGCCAGGAAGTGCCACGGCCCCGTTTCCTCTGTGCCACGTGACACAGCGAGCTGGGGAGGGAACCACGAGCCCCATCCCTGCTCCCATCCCGCCTCCTGCACCCCTAAACCCCTGGGAGCACCCCAACCCCTCCATCCTCTGCCCTACCACAGCCAGCAGGGAATATCCCCGTGCCAAGGGAGGTTGAGCCCTGGTTTCCCTTCCAGGCTCAGAGTTGTTTGGTCCAAACCTAGCTGGATCCCAGAGGCTTTCCCAATCCTAATGATCCCACAGAGCATGGAGTCCATGGCTGTACAGCTTCTTCCTGCCCAGAGCAGCTGGGGCTGCCCCTGGATCCCTGGAAATGCCCAAGGCCAGGGCTGGGAGCACCTGGGACAGTGGGAGTTCCTCCCCCCCAACTCCAGCACATCCAGCTCCCCCTGCATCCCACAGCATGGACACCCCAAAATCCACTTTATCCCAAAGAGCAGAGGGGCTCCAGCCCTGGAGCAGCTCTGGGGCCTCCTCTGGATCTCTCCAGCAGCTCCAGGTGCTGCTGATGTTGGGATCCAGGGCTGGGGCAGCTCTGCAGGTGGGGTCTCACCTGAGGGGGCACAGGGACAGAATTCCCCTTTCCTGCTGCCCACACTGGGGATCAGCCCAGGCACAGGGCTGGATATTTGGGACAACAAGGAATTTGAAGAATTTCCCCCAAAGATGCAACTCCAAGGTCAGCAGCTCCATGTTTTGGGAGGGAAATGGTGAAGCAGCTGCTGGAAGAGGCAAATGGCACCAATCTCAGTTCTCCAGGGCATCCCCGAGCTGGAAAGGCTGGGAATTGCAGCTAATTCCACAGGGAATTCCCTCAGGGAAACCCTGCAAGCTCTGCATCCCTGGCAGCCAGCACAGGGATTGTGGAGTCAGCCCAGCAGGGAAACCATTCCCAAAAAATCCACCCCCACCCACGCTTCCTCCTGGAACATCATCCTCACCTGGGCTCCAGGTGTGACACCAGCCCCTGCCAGGTTCCCATCCTCACCTGAGCTCCAGGTGTGACACCAACCCCTGGGCAGGTTCCCATCCTCACCTGAGCTCCAGGTGTGACACCAACCCCTGCCAGGTTCCCATCCTCACCTGGGCTCCAGGTGTGACACCAACCCCTGCCAGGTTCCCATCCTCACCTGGGCTCCAGCTGCGACACCAGCCCCTGCCAGGTTCCCATCCTCACCTGCGCTCCAGGTGCGACACCAACCCCTGGGCAGGTTCCCATCCTCACCTGAGCTCCAGGTGTGACACCAACCCCTGCCAGGTTCCCATCCTCACCTGGGCTCCAGGTGTGACACCAATCCCTGGGCAGGTTCCCATCCTCACCTGGGCTCCAGGTGTGACACCAACCCCTGCCAGCCCCACACAGAATTCCAGAAGGATCCATCCTGCCCCACAGAACTTGGGGGAATGCTATTTTATCCCAGGACAGCTCCACATTCCCACTGGGATAACCACAAGTGAGATCCCAGGAGGAATTCCAGGGCTCCAGTTTAAACCAGCTCAGGTTTTACCCAAATCTGGACTCAGCCCCAAAGCCAGGCTGGGATTTTCCTCCTTATCCCAACCACAGCTGTCCTGATCCCTTTGGATCAGCCCTGGGGGAACTCAGCTCCTCCATGTCAGCTCAGAACGCTCTGGAATGATCCACAGAGGGAAAAGCAGGAGGAGGAGGATTCCCTGGAACACCTGAGGAACACAGAGATGGATCCTGCCCTCTCCAGAACGCTCTGGAATGATCCACAGAGGGAAAAGCAGGAGGAGGAGGATTCCCTGGAACACCTGAGGAACACACAGATGGATCCTCCCCCCTCTGAGGCCAAACTGTCCAGGTTTAATGGTGGCCCACGGGCAGCAGCTCCAGGGGTTAATTAAGCACCAAAAAATGGTTAATTAAGCACCAAAACCATGGAAACTCGCTCCCAGGAGCTCCACAAGGCCNGAGATGGATCCTGCCCTCTCCAGAACGCTCTGGAATGATCCACAGAGGGAAAAGCAGGAGGAGGAGGATTCCCTGGAACACCTGAGGAACACACAGATGGATCCTCCCCCCTCTGAGGCCAAACTGTCCAGGTTTAATGGTGGCCCACGGGCAGCAGCTCCAGGGGTTAATTAAGCACCAAAAAATGGTTAATTAAGCACCAAAACCATGGAAACTCGCTCCCAGGAGCTCCACAAGGCCAGGGATCAGCTCAGGAGGGGCCACAGCCAAGCCAGGCCTGATCCAGAGGGGCTGGGGGAGCTCCTGGTCCATGGGCATGGAAAAGGTGGGATCAGGGATGGAATAGGTGGGATCAGCTCTGGGAAAGGTGGGATAAGGGATGGAATAGGTGGGATCAGGACTGGGAAAGGCCAGGAGCAGGGTTTGGGGATGGAAAAGTTGGGATCAGCCTGGGAAAGGTGGGATCAGGGCTGGGAAAGGCCAGGAGCAGGGTTTGGGGATGGAAAAGTTGGGATCAGCCCTGGAAATGTGGGATCAGCTCTGGAAAGGGCCCCGAGGAGGGTTTAGGGATCAGAAAGGTGGGATCAGCCCTGGGAAGGGCCAGGAGCAGGGTTTAGGGATCACAGGGATCACGTGGGATTATCCAGGTGGGACAATCCCGGCTCTGCCCAGTGCCAGGAAGCCCCAGGGAGCAGGTGAGCCACACCTGAGCCCTGCCTGGATCCCCCGGAGCCCTGGGAGCCCATCCCTCCCTTCCCAAAAGCAGGATCACCCTGTCTCCAGGTGAGAAACTCCTCCTGCAGTCACCTCAGGGCATCACGGGGCTCTAATTCCCAAACCTGACTGCCTGGGAAGCCTGGGGGGCAATTCCCAAGAAAATCCCACTCCCTTTACTCCTTCTGGAAAGGTTTTGCTCAGCTCCAGGCAGAGCTTCGGGAGGAACTGCTGCCACCTCCCCGGACCCCTGCGAGGCCCCAAAATCTCCAGTTTCTCCCCAAAACTACGGGATCAAACCCATCCTCCTTCTGCCAGAGCACACAGAAATGGGCTGAGAGGGAAATCAGGGCAAAACTCACTGGAGCTGCTGAGCCCTGGAGACATAATAAAGGCAAGAATTAACAGATGCGTGAATTCAATCCGCAGCAGTAATGATTAAATGAATTCGCAAGGCCATAAAGGAACCTCTCCACAGCGAATAAGCCCAGCGGTGAATCCCCCCTCACAGCCCCGCTCCCAGCGGGAGGCTCCGGGCAGAGCCCGGTCACAGCGGGGAAGGGCTCGGGACCGGCCCCGGGGCTCCGGGCGGGGGCAGGGGGCGGGACAGCCTGGCCCGAGCCACCCCCGGCCCCGCTCTCACCTTCTTGCCCTTCTTGCCCTCCTCCTCCATGGCTGCGGCGGCGGCCCGGGCCCCCCCCGGGGCATCCCGGCCCGGGGCAGCGGCGGGGCCTCAGCGCGCGGCGGCGGCGGCGGCCATGGNCACCCCGGACACGCCCACCCCAAACCGCGCCCCATCGGGGTCCCTGCAGGCCACGCCCATCAGGGTCGGACCACGCCCCACGGCCCCGCCTCCATTGAGATGTCATAGTGTGCGCGCAGACCACGCCCCTTGCTGGCCCCGCCCACCGCGCTCTGCACGCGCTCATCCCTCCTTCCGCGCCTCTCTGTGACGTCATCGCGATGCGCCCGCTCTCTCCGCCATGGCCGTCGCCGCAGCAGGTGAGGGCGGGATGGCGGCCCGTGCGCATCCGCCGCCATCCGCCGCCACCGTGGGCCGCGGGGCCTCCGAGGGCTCCCGGGGCCGCTCCGATGGCTCCGTGGCCGCTCCGATGGCTCCGGGGCCGCGCGGGCTGCGGCGCTTCCCGCCCGTCGGGCCCGCGGTGCGCTCTGGGCAGGNTAAAGGCAAGAATTAACAGATGCGTGAATTCAATCCGCAGCAGTAATGATTAAATGAATTCGCAAGGCCATAAAGGAACCTCTCCACAGCGAATAAGCCCAGCGGTGAATCCCCCCTCACAGCCCCGCTCCCAGCGGGAGGCTCCGGGCAGAGCCCGGTCACAGCGGGGAAGGGCTCGGGACCGGCCCCGGGGCTCCGGGCGGGGGCAGGGGGCGGGACAGCCTGGCCCGAGCCACCCCCGGCCCCGCTCTCACCTTCTTGCCCTTCTTGCCCTCCTCCTCCATGGCTGCGGCGGCGGCCCGGGCCCCCCCCGGGCCATCCCGGCCCGGGGCGGCGGCGGGGCCTCAGCGCGCGGCGGCGGCGGCGGCCATGGCCCGGCCTGTTCCCGCTCCAGCCCCGCCTGCCGAGCCCGGTCCCGCTCCTGGTTCCGCTCCTGGTCCCGCTCCCGGCCCGGTCCCGNCGCGCGGGCTGCGGCGCTTCCCGCCCGTCGGGCCCGCGGTGCGCTCTGGGCAGGGCTGCGGGCTGTGCCCGGGGCTCCCGTGACTCCCTCGGGAGCGGTTCCCCGCCGCAGGCTCCAGCGTGGCGGGGCCTGGCGTGGCCCCTGCCATTCCTGTAGCGCTGCCAGAGCATCCCGGGGCCGTTTGAGGCCGCTCCCGGCGCTTCCCGGGGCCGGCCATAGAACCCCCGGACACGCCGGAGCTGGGCGGGACGTGGGGACCGCGGGAGCCCCAAAGCCCCGGTGCCATCCCCGCCCTTTGCCGTTCCAGGCTCCTGCTCCGCGCATCCCGAGGGACTCGGAAAGCCACCGTGAAGAAGGAAGTAGATTCAAGGGACCTGCCACCGTAATTAGCCCGATTTCGGTTAATTAAGGCTGCCGAGGGCTCGGCCGCTCATCTCGCAGGCTGGAGTTGGCGGGAATGCCGTGAGCTGGGACATGGAGCTGCCTCGCTCGGTAGTTACTCATGGACACCTGCGCAGGTGAGGGTCACCCCCAGCCCTGCTGCCCTCCCGGGGGCTCTGCAGGGCTGGGATGGCGCGGGAATGTCCGGGAGTTCGGCTGCGGGGAGCCTGGCCGCGTTCCCGGGCTGTCCCCGTGTCACGCCCGGCTCCAGCGGGGCGGGGGTCCCTCCTGCCCGCCTGCCTGGGGCTCCTCCCGCCGCAGGCTCCAGCGTGGGGGCGCCTGCCGTGGCTCCCTCCATTCCTGCAGCGCTGCCACAGCATCCGGGGCCGTTTGAGGCCGCTCCCGGCGCTTCCCGGGGCCGGTTATGGAAACCCCGGACACAGCCCGGTTCCGGGGGCTGCGGGGGGCAGGACAGCGGGGACAGCAGGGACAGAGGGGACAGCGGGGACAGAGGGGACAGCGGGGACAGAGGGGACAGCAGGGACAGAGGGGACAGAGGGGCCAGCAGGGACAGGGCCGGTGACATCGCTGCCCTCCCATTGCAGGCTCTCCCCGCGCGGTGATCCGGAGGGACTCGGGAAGGAGGCCGTGGGCGCAGCTGTAATTACCCGCTGTGTTAATTAACTGCCGGGCTGGGCTGGTGGCCGTGGATGGAGCAGGAGCTGGAGCTGCAGCAGCATGGTGGAGTGGATTCCCTGGGGGATCCAGCCACGCCAAAGTCCGAGAATTAAACGTGAACCCATCGATTCTCCTGTTCTGACTCCAAAGCTTGTTTATTTTTATTTTTTAATTTCTGTTTCTGGTGACAAGGGGTACAAACGGGCGGTCAGTGGGAGGGAGGGAGCAGGGACCCACCCCGTGTCCCCAGGGCCACCTGGCCTTGCTGTCCCCGTGTCCCAGAGCTTGTCCTGAGCCACGGTGTCCCCTTGCCGTGGTGTCCCAGCCCGAGGGACGCTGCAGGCACAGCTGGCGGAATATCGGGGATGGTGGGGGCAGAGACGGGGAGACTGAACCGACCCCAAAGTCTGGGTCCCGTCAGAATCCGGTTTTATTGGGAACTTGCAAGGACTTACACACTGTTTCACGAGACTAACCATGTTTACTACAAAGATTTAGGTAACAATCAAATACACAAATTTATGCATATCACAGCATTCCTTGGCTCACAGTGCTTAATGAGATTTCCTTTTCCCGGAGAGCTCTGACTGGATCTTCTTGCCATCCTGACTCAATCTCAGAGTTCCCTTTGCTTTTGCCGAGGCATTTTGTTTATCAATTCCTTTATGCTGATAAGGTCCGAGGTATATCGCTCTAGTCCATCCCCACCGAGGAAGGCTCTGGGTGCTCCTGCCGGCGTCCTGGCAGCTGCTCCTCTACCAGAGCCCATCGAGCAGCTCCGTTAGGGGCTCGAACAGTTAAATCAGCGCAGCAGTTAATTATTGGAGCGGATAGTTACGTTAACGGGCTAAGTACGGTGTTGGGTACTGTGGGATAAAACTCCCGCTGCGATTATCCGCGGTGTTGGAGCAGCGCCGGGGCGTCCTGGAGCCATGAACGCACAGCTCGGCGCTGGGGGGCCGCGGGCCGTGGGGAGAAGGGTAATTAGCGGGTAATTAATTAATTAATTATTATCAGCGCCCCGGTAGGGTAGGCCGCAGAGGGGCCGGGCACGGCCGGTTGCCATAGCAACTGCTCCACTTCCGGGGCGGGGCGTCTCCCTGACGACAGCCAATCACCGGGCGAGGCGTTCCCATGGCAACCCCGCTTGTCCCGCCCCGCGCGTGCGCGGCCGCACAGCCACACCCCGTGTGTGGGGGCGGGGCCGGGGGCGGAGCCGGAAGTGCCGCCGGGCTCGGTGTCCCGGGAGCCCCCGCGCGGTTCCGCCGGGCCGGGCCGGGATCGGGACCGGGACCGGGCCGGGATGGAGGCCGTGCCCCGCATGCCCATGATCTGGCTCGACCTCAAGGAGGCCGGGGAGTTCGCCTTCAACGCCGCCGTCAAGAAGGTGTGGCCGGGAGGGGCGGCGGGGCCGGGAGGGGCGGCGCGCCCGTGGGTGCCCGGAGAGGGGCGGGCGGCGGGCGGGGGGATGGCTGC
>VWZP01004270.1:29373-40661 GCA_013396995.1 Dicaeum eximium
CGGGGGGGCCGCCAGAGCCCCCCGCTGCCCCCCCGGCCTCCTCCTCCTCCTCCCTGGAGCTCTTGGCCTCGCTGACGCCCGAGGCCTTCAGCCTGGACGCGTCCCTCAAGGGCAAACAGCGCATGAACAAGCAGAACTTCCTGCAGGCACAGCCGGGCGAGGGGCTCCGGGGGCCCCGGCCCAGCGACGACCCCCTCAGCATGCTCGACCCCCTCTGGACCCTCAACAAGGTGTGAGGGGGGCGGGGGCCCCCCGGCCCCCAGCCCCGCTTCCTTTGACTCCAGGTAGAACTGACTTTTTCAGCTCTTTGCTACTAAAATAAAGCGAGTTTATCTGCAGGGCCGAGCGCTCGTGCTGCCGGGAGGGGGGTGAGGCTGAGCCAGGCTCGGGTTAGTTCTGTTTAATGGATGTTCCTGCACACGTTATAAAACACGATCCGTACAAAAAGCGTCCCCTGTACAGCACAAAGGTACAGCTGGGCGAAGGCCACCCGCGGGGGGCTGGGCCGGGGTCCCCCCTGCCTTACAATCACCGGGGGTCGAGAACAGACGTCGGGCGGTTGGGGCAGGGCGGGAGGGGCCGGGGCTGCAGCCGGGAGCGGAGCGGAGCCGCCGGGCCGGGCCGGGCTCGGGGGAGCCCCGGGTGCTGCCGGCCCTGGCTCCGCACCTTGGTCCCGCTGTGCCCCGCTCGGCTCCGCCCGCTCCCAACCTGAGAAAAGCCTCCTCTGGCCTCGTGCGGGAAGAGGAGGAGGAGGAGGAGGAAGGTGCTATTGCTGCAGAAGGGGCGCAGGAGGGAGCCGGGCAAGGCAGCTGTGCCAGGGCACGGCAAGGGCAGCACTGCCGGGGCTGGACCCCCGCGCCCCCTGCCCCAATAAATAACTATTTACAGCATATAAATAAATAGGGTGGGGGCAGCTGCGGCCCCGGGCGGGATCGGGCGGGCCCCTGCCGCGCCCTAAGGCACGTGGGGGCCGAGTCGCGCCCGGAGGGGTCGGTCCCGGCCCTCTCCCGGCTGCCACCCGGGGCCGGGGCTGTCCGAGGGCTGTTCTGTGTCCTGGGGGCGGTGCGGGTCTGGGACAGCCCCTGCTGGGTGCCCAGCCTGGGAGCCACCGCGCTGCCCCGCTCCTGCCCTATCCCCCCCCGTCCCTCCGCACCGTCCCGCTGCCCGAGTCCGGGTCCCCGAGACCGCCTGGAGGTGCCGGGCCAGGGAGAGCGGCCCGAGGGCGGCGGCCCCACCCCATCGCTGAGCGGAGCCGCTCGCCGGCACGGACGGAGCCACGGAGCCGGCGGCCCCGTCCCCTCTCCGGCACAGCCCCGAGCCCCGCCCCGGTCCCGCCGGCCCCTCCTCCGGCTCAGTCCAACTTTTCCAGCACCGAGGGCACGTAGACCAGGCTGAGCTCGCTGCCGAAGTTGCAGACGATGGCGGCGTTCTCCAGCACCAGGATCTGCCGCGCCGGCTGCGACTCGTTGCTCTTGCCCAGGTAGACGGTCTGGAGCAGGTCCCCGTAGCCGATGTCCCAGAAGGACACGCAGCCCTGGCCGCCCGTCACCAGCAGGTTGTCGGAGATGACGCCCAGGCTGGCGCCGCAGCCCAGCTCCTGCGGACAGAGGGCGGAGCGCTGAGCAGGGCAGAGCCTTGTGCTGATCCCGCCTGATCTGAGCCTTGGCGTGGGACAGGGGGGCTTTTCCTGGGAGGGGGCTGCAATAGAGGCTCCTCAGCCTCCAAGCACAGCGGAGGTGTCTGCAGGGTCTGCTGGGGGCCTGGAAAACTCAGGAGGACCCCTGAGGGTGTGAGGTGGAGCTGGGAAGGGGCTGAGCCTGGAGAAAAGGAGGCTCAGGGGGGACCTTGTGGCTCTGCACAGCTCCTGCCAGGAGGGGACAGCCGGGGGGGTTGGGCTCTGCTCCAGGGAACAGGGACAGGAGGAGAGGGAACGGCCTCAGGCTGGGCCAGGGGAGGGGCAGGGTGGGCACCAGCAGGAATTTCCCCATGGAAAGGGCGATTAGACATTGGAAGGGGCTGCCCAGGGTAGCAGAGGAGTCCCCTTCCCTGGAAGGATTTGAAAGCCATGTGGATGTGGCACCTGGGGACACAGTCAGTGGTGGCCTTGGCAGCGCAGGGCATTGGTCGGACCCTGTGGTCTCCAAGGTTTTCCAACCCAGGCAATTCCTGGTTTCCTGGCTGCCCCTCCCCAGCTGCCCCACAGGTCCCACCTGCTGGATGGAGTAGAGCTTGGTGCCCGAGCTGCGGTCCCAGATGCTGATGACGTCGTCCAGGCCGCTGCTGATGACGCAGGAGGTGGTGCAGGTCAGCGAGGTGACGTCCCCGCGGTGCGCGAACACGTGGCTCACGCGGCTGCCCGTCAGCACGTCCCACAGGCAGATGGCCCCGTCCTGGCCACCGCTGGCCAGCACCATGGTCTGTGGGACACCAGGGCCACGTCAGTGCCACCCACGCTGCCAACGCCCCGGCACTCCCGGGGCCAGGGGGTGACGTGAGCGTGGGCCGGAGCCCGGGACTGCCAGCCCAGGGGTTCCCTGCCTGTGTGCTTGAGCAGGCTGGGGGAAACAGACCCCAGGTCCCACAGGCACCCCCGGTGCAGAGGCACCCGAGGTCACTTACACGGGGTGGGAGCACCTGGGGGCAGCACTCCTCCCAGGGACTGGGGGCAGAGCCTCCCTGGGGGCTCAGGCCCCGTTTCAGGCCTGCTCAGCCCCACCTGGCAGTGCAGGAACAGGGATTCCCTGCTCCAGGACAGAGAAGCGAGAGATCTCCAGGGAAAGGGACTGCTGAGCTCGCAGTGAACTGTGGGAAAACTTTGGCTCAGCCGGAGAGAGATGGAGGGACCCAGGAGGGTGCCTCTGGCTGAGCCACTGGCTCAGGGATGGGACCATGTACAGGCTGAGGTGTGATCTCAGGGATGGGTTCAGTTATCAGCTCAGGTGTGAAGGCAGGTGTGAAGGCAGGTGAGGGCTCAGGCCCAGCAGCTCCCCCGTACCTGGTCGATGTACACGGCTGTGATGGCTCCTGAGTGGCCCTGCAGGGTGAACAGGCAGCACGAATCCTCCAGCCGGAACACCTGGGGCAGGAGAGGCCAGGGAGGGATCAGGGCGGTGCCACCTGAGCTCCCCACACACAACAGCTCCCACCTGGTCCCACTGTGGCACAGCCAGAGCCTGCCCGCAGTGCCAGGGCCACAGGGTGCTGCAGCCCAGGGCAGGAGCAGGTCATGGCTGGTGGGCAGTGGCAGGGTGGTGACAGAGCAGTGACTGCACAGCTGAAGGCAAAGGGGAGAGGGGACATCCCAGAACCTGGATCTGCCACTCAGGGTCTGTTACAGCAACTTCATGGAATGCACCAGTCTGGGGACAAAGGAGCTGGAAAGATGGGAAAGAGCCTGGGGTGCTGGTGGATGTGACCAGGTGTGCCCAGGTGGGCAAGAGGCAAACAGCACCTGGATTGTATCAAAGCCAGTGTGGCCACAAGACCAGGGCAGGGATTGGCTCCCTGCTGAAGGGCCTCAGATCCTGGGGGCTCCTTTGGGTCCCTCCTGACAGGAAGACCTGGAGGGGATGGAGTGTGTCCAGGGAAGGGAATGGAGCCCCAGGAGGGGCTGAGGGAGCTGGGAAGGGGCTGAGCCTGGAGAAAAGGAGGCTCAGGGGGGACCTTGTGGCTCTGCACAGCTCCTGCCAGGAGGGGACAGCCGGGGGGGTCGGGCTCTGCTCCCAGGGAACAGGGACAGGAGGAGAGGGAGGTTTAGGTTGGGTATTGGGAAAACTCCTTCATGGAAAGGGTGGGCAGGCAGTGGAAGGGGCTGGCGAGGGCAGTGGTGCAGTCCCCATCCCTGAAAGGATTTAAAAGTCATGTGGATGTGGCACTTGGGGACATGGGTTAGTGGTGGCCTTGGCAGTGCTGGGGACTTGCTGGACTTGATGGTTTTGAAGAGCTTTCCCAACCTCAATGATTCCACAATTCTCTGAAGTCACCCAGTCGAAGGCATCAGGGTCCCACACTCAGCCAAGGGTGCCACTCACCCCGAGGGGCTCCGTCCTTCCAGCTCCTGCCATGCCACCTCCAGGCAGGTGAGCAGAACCCCCCCTCCCCACGTGCCCCCAGGCTGTCCTGCCCCCGTCCCTGTCCCTGTGCTCACCCTGAGCGTGTGGTCCTGGCTGCCGGTGACGAGGCGGCCGGCGGCGGCCTTGAGCGCGGTGATGGGCTTGTGGTGCGCGCAGGCCACGCTGTGCGTCAGGCGGCAGCGCACGGCGCCGGCCCCGCGGCACAGCTCCGGCGACGGCGGCAGGCTGCTCCTGCCCGGGCCACCTGCGGGGACAGGCAGGGCCACCTCAGCTGGGGCAGGCACCGGGGGTGCTGCGCCTCGGGGGTCTGCATGCCCTGCCTCAGCCTCGGGGGTCTGCATGCCCTCCTCAGCCTCGGGGGTCTGCATGCCCTCCTCAGCTGGGGCAGTGCTGTGCCTCAGGGGGTCTGCATGCCCTGCCTCAGCTGGGGCAGGGCACCCAGGGGTGCTGTGCCTCGGGGGTCTGCATGCCAGGCTTTGGGAATGTGGGGCTGGTATCAGCGAACCCTCTGTGTGAGGGACTCAGCAGGGTCAAAGAATTCCGGGCTGGTTTGGGGTGGAAGAGTCCTAAAGCCCATCCTGCCCCACACCCTGCCAGGGGCACGGACATCTTCCACTGTCCCAGGCTGCTCCTGGGATAGCCCCAGCCTTAGCTGCTTCCAGGGATGGGGCAGCCACAGCTTCTGCAGGAAATTAATTCCAGTCCCTCACCACTCTCCCAGGGAAGAATTTCTGCCCAATATTCCATCTAAATCATCCCCTCTGTTCTGCTCCAGAAGCAAAGGAACCCCGTGCTCTAACCAGTCACCCCCACGGGCCAGTCTGGGCTGTGCTGTGGCTGTGCCGAGGGCTCGGGCTGTTCCCGGGGTGGGAACAAGTGAGACAGAGAGAAAGGAGAGAGAAGTGGAAGGAGGTAAGGGCAGTGCTGGCCCTGGAAGCACATGGGAGCCTCCAGCCCTGTGCCCTGGGGAAAACCAGCATGGGGATGGTGTCCCAGCACAGGGAGCTCCCAGCTCCCACTGCAGCCCTCAGCTCGGCACAGCTCCGGGTGCTTTTGGAGCAGTTACCACCAAAGCTGAAGGGGGTGTGAGGAACACAGCTATAAGGAGGAAGAGGGAGGACAGGAAGGCAGGAGCCCAGGGCAGTGCAGTGACACCCCCTCACCTCGGAACTGTAGGTGGTTCAAGGACGTGTGTGTCTCCAGAGAGAAGAAATCCAAGGAGCCATTCAACCGGGCAGCCACGATCCTGAGGGAGAGACGTGGGGGTGAGGAGAGGCCCCTCCCCGAGCCCCAAACCTGGACACCCTCAGGCCAAGCACAGACCACCTGCCCCCGGGAGGAGGCTGCATGGAGCTGGGCTGGGAGGCTGGACACAGCTCTGAATGGACCGGACAGTGGCAGTGCCTCCAGAACAGCAGCGATCCAGAGGTCTCCAGCCCTGAAACCCCTGGATATTCAGCTACTGGCCAGACTGAAGGCTGAAGAAGTGGCTGCTGGAGCAGACCTGGAGCCAGGAAAGCTGGTGAGAGGTGGATACACAGAAGGATTAAGCTGGATATGAGGCTGGATAGCAAGAAAAGGTGGTTGGGTGCTGAATGACCCTTGGGAATGGTCACAGCTCCAACCCTGCCAAGCTCAGGAGTGTTTGGACAAAGCTCTCAGGCACAAGGTGGGGTTGTTGGGGTGTCTTGGGCAAGGCCAGGGGTTGGACTCCATGATCTCTGGGGACCCCTTCTAGCTCAGGATATTCCATGACACTGGTTCTAAGGAAGAGACATCCCAGCTGAGCCTCTGCTGCCATGAGCTGCTGTGGAGGCTGGGGATTGAGCACTTGCACATGGAGCTACCTGTTGTTGAGGAAGACGAGGGCTGTGATGCCAGACTGTCCTTCATCATTGCTGCTGTGGAGGGTCCCCTCGATGGCATCCCACACCTGGGGGAGGAGGGGTCACTGCAGTGACACTGGCCAGAGGAGCACTGGACACAGGGGGACCTGGGATCCTGAACAGCTCCATGAGCTGTGCTCCTGGCCCCCAAGCTGAGCAGCTCACAGCTCCATGTGCTGTGCTCCCAGGCTGTGTGACCTCCTGCCTCCCACTACTGTGTCTCAGCTCCTCCTCTCCACCTGCCTGTTACTGTGTCCCTGCTCCTCATCTCCACCTCCCTGTTACTGTGTCTCAGCTCCTCCTCTCCACCTGCCTGTTACTGTGTCCCTGCTCCTCATCTCCAACTTCCATTGCTGTGTCCCTGCTCCTCATCACCGTTACTGTGTCTCTGCACCTCATCTCCACCTCCCTGTTACTGTGTCCCTGCACCTCATCTCCACCTCCCTGTTACTGTGTCCCTGCACCTCATCACCTCCCTGTTACTGTGTCCCTGCACCTCATCTCCACCTTCCATTGCTGTGTCCCCGTTCCTCACCTCCAGCTTCCCATTACTCCTGCCAGCCACGATCAGGTTCCCCTGCAGTTCCAGGCTCCAGATGGAGCTCTCCAGGTCCCCTCCCCAGGAGGGCAGGGGTGAGGATTTGTCACATCCCGCGCAGGCCTCGTCCCCCAGGGTGCGGTCCCCGAGGCTGCGCCGGCGGCCGCCGCAGCCGCCCTCGTCGGAGCCGCTCCCGCAGAACCCGGCGGGGCCGTGCGGGGCCGACAGCCCCGGGAAGTTCATGTTCCTGCAGCTGGAGCTGCCGTGCTCCTCGTACACCTTCCCGACCAGGCTGCTGAAGTCGTAGCCCGAGTCCTTGTGGCGAGCGCCCACGGCCCGCAGCCGCGGCTCCGACTCGGCCGCCTTGGCGTGCTCCAGGAAGTTGGTGTCGATGAGGGAGGTGAGGTCGGGCTGGTCGCAGAACAGGGGGGGCTGGGGGGGCCCCAGCAGCCGTTTGAGCTGGTGACTGCTCTCAAAAGAGTCCTCCAGCCCATTCTTCCCATCTGGGCTGGGATCCCAGCCCTCCTGGTAGTCGAAGATGCCGCTGCTGTCCCTGCGCAGCCTGGAAGGAGGGACGAAGCTCAGCCCTCTACTGGTGGGCTGCTTCTGGGAGCACAGGGACACGTGTGGGGCCGTGGGGACGCGGCCAGGCCATACCTGGGTTTGGGGATGACAGTGAGGCAGTCGCCCGTCTGCGCGTCCCACACGCGGATCTGCCCCACCAGGCAGCAGCTCACCAGCAGCATCCCGTCACTGGCCAGGCACTCGATGTCCTGGCAGGAAGGAAGGACAAGCACAGCTCAGTGTGGCACCACCAAGGCCTCTGGATCCTGACCACAGCCTGGTGTGGCTGCAGAACTGCAGAGATGAATGGATACTACGTCAAAACTGGCTGGTTTAGGAACCGAGGGATGGTGAGGACATAGATGTCCCTGGAAGTGTCCAAGGCCAGGTTCAATGGGGCTTGGGTCACCCTGGGACAGTGGGAGGTGTCCCTGCCACGGCAGGGGTGGCACTGGATGAGTTTCAAGGTCCCTTTCAACCCAAACCATTCTGTGATTCTGGAATTCCAGGATAGCCTGCCAAGAGACCTCAGAGTGCACTGCACTGCTGCAAATCCAACAGATTCCATCTGTCTTGCCTTCCCTAAAAAATTCCATCCCAGTTTGAAGGCAGGATCAGGAGCAGAGATACAGCTTTTCTGGGAGACACAGCACAGCATTTTAAACTCATCTGTCTGAATGCCCAAGAGCTTCGTTTCATCTCAGAACAGGAAGAATCCCAGACTCATTCTGGTTAGAAAAGCCCTCCCAGACCACTGAGTCACAGCTGTGACTGATGCCCACCTTGCCACCCAGCCCAGAGCCCTGAGTGCCACATCCAGGAATGCTCAGGGGTGTGGAGGTATCCCAACAAAGCAGGGAATGGAAGGCAGAGGCGGTGATGGTGGGAATTGCAGAAAGCACGTCCCAGGAGGAGATGAGAACGTGCTGCAGGAATTTCATGCTCCAACACCCTTTCTTCAGCTATTTATGTCTAAGCTGGACGTACCATGAGGTGTCCCCTGAGGACCAGGGGCACGATCTCGGTCTCGGGGGGCGAGTAGCCGTAGTCATCGCAGGGCAGGTCCCCCCTGCGGCGCCGGCCCGGCCCGTTCTGCCCGTAGTTCTTGGGGCACAGCACCCGGTACAGGCAGAACAGCAGCAGCACCAGCAGCATGCCTGACGCCAGCCCCAGAGCAGCCACCCTGCAGGACACACACACAGACAAGGTAAGGAAACAAATTCCAGTTTCTAGCCCATGGATAGATTTGCAAAGTCCTGTGCCAGGATTGCTCATGTGCTGGTCTGAATTCCTCAGCTGAGAAAGCTGTTCAACAAATTACAGAGATTTGTTGGAAATTACAGGGGGTTTTAATGGGAAAATGACAATTTCAACAAAATATTGAGGCTTTTCAGCAAGTAAAGTAACAAGCAACTAAGATTTTAAGAAAACACCAGCTGGGGACTGGGATAACACCGTGTGTTCAGCACTTGCAGATTCAGGCAGGGGTTGTGAGCCGTCCTCTCTAGAGGGAAGGAAGCTCCTTGCACCAGAGTTTGATCTAACCCCCAATAAATCATTATCAAATTATATCCAGGTGGTGGCTGCCCCTGGATCCCTGGAAGTGTCCAAGGCCAGGCTGGACAGGGCTTGGAGCAACCTGGGACAGTGAAAGGTGTCCCTGGTCATGGCAGGGGTGGGACTGGCTTAGTTTTAAGGTCCCTTCCAACCCAAACCATTCTGGGGTTGTACGAAATCTCATTTAAACCCCCAAATTGCCCTTGTGTCCTTGTCACCCAGTGATCAGCCCCATATTGCAGCAGGAGCACCAAGGGGCTCCAGTCACAGCCCATTCCTGCCCTCAGCTGATGGAAAACTGCCAGGAGAGACCAATTTCACTTGGCACTGGAGCATCCCAAGCATGCCCAGCTCTGGCACTGAAGCTTCGGGAGCTTTGCCGGTCTCCCAGCAGAAGGGCCGGGCCAAAGCAGCCCCCTGGGGCTGAGGCAGGCTCAGGGGGCCCGACAGGAGGTTTTACTTGTAGAGGGTGACATCCTGGTGGGCGCGGGGCGGCGCGGCGCGCTCCGGCTGGGACCCCGTGTCCGGCAGGAGGGGGTGGTAGCGCGAGGCCTCCTGCGGGTGCCGCATCTCCAGGGCCTCCTGCGGCCTCAGGTACAGCGTGACAGGGATGGCTGGCAGGATGCTGATGTACCTGAGGGGGGACAGGGGAACACCTAAGGACAGGCACCAGGTGACTGGGCAGGTCTCAGGGTGCTTTCAGTGCGTAACTTCAGGCGCTCTGAACTAAAGATCTCCTTGGAAATATTCTCCTCTAAAGTTATTCCCCAGGTTTTAACCCTTCAAAGAGCCAACAGTGGAATGAAGTCCTGATGGGATCAAGTGGATTCCATGAATTTAAGTAAGGATCTCGGTTCCTGTGTGCTGCAGGCTGGGAGGTCTCACCAAGAAGCTTCTTCAGCTTCACCCAGCTGTTTGGGTGCCCATCTCTTCCTCACATGTACTACTTCCATCACTTACAGATGATTGTATCAGACAATTGTGGAATTTCTGAGGTTGAAAAAGCCCTCTGACACCATCAAGTCTGACTGTTCCCCCTTGCAGTTCCAAGGCCACCATTAACCTATGTCCCCAAGTGCCACATCCACAGGGCTTTTAAATCCCTCCAGAGATGGAGACTCCACCACTACCCTGAGCAGCTGCGCCAGGGCCAGACAACGTTTTTGGGCAAAGAATTTTTCCAATATCCACCCTGCCCCTGCCCTGGCCCAGCCTGAGGCCGTTCCCTCTCCTCCTGTCCCTGTTCCCTGGAGCAGAGCCCAACCCCCCCGGCTGTCCCCTCCTGGCAGGAGCTGTGCAGAGCCACAAGGTCCCCCTGAGCCTCCTTTTCTTGTTTTGCAAAATTTAAAACTTCACTTCCAGGGTCAAGGAAGACACAAGACACCAAGCACATAAAACACCCAGGAGCACAGAGTGCAACAACCCTGGTTCCCAGAGGAACAGCCCTGGAAGCTTTGTGAGCTCTGCCCACCCCAGGGGACCTGCTCAGCAGCTCCTCCCAAGCACACCTGGAATGAGCCCCATGGAACCAGGTTATGTGAGCTGGGAGCACAAAGGACAGAAGGAAGACAAACTCTTGGGGTCAGCTGCCCAGAGCCCAGTGCCTGTGGCACTCCATGCCAGCCCACTTGCCTCTTGGCCAGGGTGATGTTGTAGTAGCTGAAGAGGGCTGGCCAGTGCCTGAAGGAGAGCTTCCTCCAGATCTCCTCATCCTCTGCTCCCCAGGTAACCTCTGCTTCGGCTCCCAGCTCCACCTGCCCGTTCCCTCTGCCCTCGGCTCCCTGGGCCCAGCTGTGCTGGTTCGGCTCCAGCCCCGACTTCTGCTCCCGCTGCTGCGTTTGGTTCTCTGACAGCTGGATTGGCTCCGATGGGAAGACTGAGAGGTCCATCTTGGGGTCCCCAGCAGGCAGGACCCCCCCAGGAACGGGCATGGGAGGCAGACCTGTGTCCCCCAGGGGACTCTGCTCGGTGACCTGGGAGGTGAGGTAGGTGCGGAGCCCAGCAGGATCCGTGTAGACCAGGATTCCGATCCAGATCACTGTCCCGGCCTGTGCAGGGTGAGCAGAGACACAGCTCCCTTCAGTCCCCTGCCTGAGCTGACCCACGGCACCCCAACCACAGGCACCCCACATTTCCTGCAGCCTCGCTCCCAGCACTGCTCCCTGGGGAGATCTGGAGCACTGCCCAGCACACATAGAACCTGGACACCACTTTTCTGTGATCCATGTGATGGTCAGAACCTAGTTTCTCTCCCCAAATGCACAGCAGGAAGGAGACTGCTGGCAGCTGGGACCAGCATGTCTGGCACCTCCAAACAGGGCTGGAACAGCCCAGTTTGGGTTTTTGGATCCACACTCATGCAGGACCCACTGCTCTGGGACCATGTTGGGACTGAACTTAGACTGCCAGTGTTGGCTGATTGGGCTGGGAACACAGAGACCCCTGTAATTCCATTAGAGACATCCAAAACAGACAGGGGGGACAAGCAGGACCGGACGTGGTGTGGCTCCAGAAGTTATAAAGAGTGAAACCTTGAACAAAATATCTCCCGGCTGTCTGGGTGCCAGCCTGGCTACCTGGGTGCCCTGCGGGGAGGGCAGGGGTGCCAGCCCAGCTGTCTGGGTGCCAGCCCAGCTGCTGTGGGTACCAGCCCAGCTGCTGTAGGTGCCA
>VWZP01004270.1:42129-52213 GCA_013396995.1 Dicaeum eximium
CCCCCTGCCCCAGGCTGTGCCCCCTGCCCACCTCCATGCGGCGGATGTCGATGGACAGCACCGTGGTGAAGAAGAACATCTGCAGGAAGAAGTCTGACACCAGCCCCACCACGGCGAAGAGGCAGAACTCCTGCGGGTGGGACACAGGGATCAGCTCCCATTTCACCTCAGAACAGGGCACACTCAGCTGTGCTTCACTGACAAACCCTGATCCATCTCTTGTGCTGGCTGAGAGTTCGGGCTGCAGGAGTCCACGTGAGAATCCAAGAATATTTATTCTAATTCCCATTCTTTGTTCTTTTTGGCCACAAAACCCTGGGACTCTGCTCCCAGGGAACAAGGGCCAGGATGAGAGGAAAAGGCCTCAGGTTGTGCCAGGGGAGATTTAGATTAGAAATTAAGGATAATTTCTTCCCCAAAAGGGGCTTTTAGGCATTGCAACTGCCCAGGGCAGGGGCGGAGTCCCCATGCCTAGAGGGATTTAACAGCTGTGTGGCTGTGGCACTTGGGGACACGGGTCAGGGGTGAACACAGTGGTGGTGCTGGGGAATGGTTGGACTCCAAGATCTTAAAGGCCTTTTCCACCCTCAGTGAATTCAGGATTCTGTTCTTTTTCCCTCTGGGGAGTGAGGTGCTCATGCTGTGCCCCCTGCCCCAGGGCTGTGCCCCCTGACCCAGGGCTGTGCCCCCTGCCCCAGGGCCATGCCNGTCCACGTGAGAATCCAAGAATATTTATTCTAATTCCCATTCTTTGTTCTTTTTGGCCACAAAACCCTGGGACTCTGCTCCCAGGGAACAAGGGCCAGGATGAGAGGAAAAGGCCTCAGGTTGTGCCAGGGGAGATTTAGATTAGAAATTAAGGATAATTTCTTCCCCAAAAGGGGCTTTTAGGCATTGCAACTGCCCAGGGCAGGGGCGGAGTCCCCATGCCTAGAGGGATTTAACAGCTGTGTGGCTGTGGCACTTGGGGACATGGGTTGGTGGTGGCATTGGCAGTGCTGGGGAACAGCTGGACTTGATGGTCTCCAGGGCTTTTCCAACCCAGACAATTCCCTGACTCCGTGACACTGCTGCCTACTGCCTCCCTGCAGTGCCTCAGGCTCTGTCCTGCCAGCCCAGGGCAGCCCCACTCACCTGGATGGCCGGGACCAGGGTGAAGTATCCGATGAGGATGATCCCAAGCTCCGTTGCCATGTTCTTCATGATGGACCAGCTCTCATTGCTCAGGCCTGGGGAAGGGCAAGGACAGGTCAGGGGAGCCTCTTCACTGTACCAGACATGAACACAGCAAAAGGAACAGCATTTCCCCTTTTTAAAACCAGGAATCTACAGGCAACCGGCCAAAAAGTCCCTTCCAGGCTAAAATTCCTGAGTGCAAAGGCCCACTGAAGTTCTGAGTCCTGTTTCCCATCTAGGATCTAAACCACTTGTATTTTTAAAACTAAAATCAGCATCACTCTAGAATCTCTTCTCCCTGATGTTTAGAAACAGCTTCGAAGATTGCAAATCTCATTTATCCATGGTGTGAGCATACTCAAATCCTTCCACAGGCACAGAGCATTTATAGAATGGAAAAGATAATTTTGTCACACATTCAGGGGAATTTTGTAGGATCTGTGTTCTGCACTTCTGACATCCATGACCTGAGGACAGCGCTCAGTATCCACAACAGGAGAACCAGCTCTCCCCTACTAATATTTTTCTTTATATTTATTTCCCCTGTTTCAGTCAACAATATGTTCTTGGAATTCAAACCAAGAGGCTGTACAACCCACCTTGTTTCCTCCACAGGCCTGAATGAGCCCATTCCCCCTCTCCCAGCCCCTGGCTTTCCCCAGTTTTCCCTCTCTGCAGTCTCCCAGAGCAGGCTCCCACCTTGGGCGATGCGCAGCTTCACCTCCAGGTCCACGGGCGTGGACACGACGGACTTGGTGAGGACCAGCACGTTCTCCAGGCCAATCACCACCACCAGGTATGGGAATATCTCTCTGGAGGAAACAGAAGCAGAATTAAGGAGGAGATCCATGGGGAAAAAGAAGGGAAAGAGGCAAGTTTGGATCAAACACACCCCTGGGAGTTGAGGTGAGGAGACACCACCCTGTGCCCCAATCCCTTCCCTCAGTGTCACACTGTACAAGGAAAAGGTTTGTGTTTCCTCTGCCTTGGGCAGAAATCACCATTTTTGCAAAGCTGCAGGAATTCCTGGGAAATGCCCATTGTGGAGCACCACTAAATTACTGTTGGTGCTTCCCAGGGACAGAGCTCTCTGCTCTCCAGCGTTGGGTACAACAGAGCTGGACCTGGAACACCCTGTGAGGGACTGGGGCGTGGGTAATCACTCATCCCAGAGGGGCAGGGACCATGTCCCACCTCCTTTAAGGACCATCCCATTCCACCCCCTGCCATGGGCAGGGACACCTTACACTATCCCAGGTTCCTCCAAGTCTTGTCCAGCCTGGCCTTTGACACTTCCAGGGATCCAGGGGCAGCCACAGCTTCTCTGGGAAATCCATCCCAGTCCCTCACCACCCTCACATGGAAGGATTTCTTCTGTCTATCTCACCTAAATTTCCCCTCTTTCAGTTTGAACCATTGCTCCTTGTCCTATCACTGTAGCTCCTGATGAAGAATCCCTCTCCAGCTTCCCTGTAGGCTCCCTCAGACACTGGAAGGGGGGAATGTCAGTGAATGTCCACAGTGAGTGAAAAAACTGCCAACACAGATAAGCCTCCCATGGGCAGTTTCTTGTTCATGCCCAGGAACCCAAAATTCAGCAAAAACAACTCAGGCCTGCCTTTAATTAAAGCCTTTTCAGCTCATAACCCATGTGAGTCCTCCAGGCAGCGCCAGCACAGGACAGAGATGGGAGATAAACTCCTTGGGGATGGGAATCTCTGAACAGAGAGAATGGAGCTCCTGCAGGAGGAGGCTGTGGGAGAGCCTGCTCGGCTCCAGGAATAACGTGTTATCCCAACAATTCCTCTGCTTCGGGCACGCAGAGCCAGCTGCTGAGCAGTAAGGCATGTCCAGGAGGACTGGCCAGCAGAGAACACTGCCCTGCATCCCTGGAGAGCACGTGCTGGCACGTACCCGCCGTTGAGCGTGGGCGTGAGGCCGAACAGCGTGCACAGCCCCACGGACATCAGCAGCGAGCTCAGCACCGTCACCACCGCCGCCAGCGCCAGGCCCCACTTGGACTTCACCATGTCGATCTTGCCTGGAAAACAGCAGCCAGCACGTCAGCAGGGAAGGCACACGGCACGAGCACTAACAGAAATGGAATGGAATCCCCACGGGACGCTCCTCCTGACCGGCTCAGCAGGCACTGCACATCCCCCGGCCCAGGGAATGTGCTGCACTGCTCCTGCCTGAAATGCAGCTCCCAGAGCCCCCCAGGACAAGGGTGGCACAGGGGACAGTGCTGCTTCACAGCTCTGCACTCAGGTGGGAAAAACCAAACTGAAATGTGGCCAGAGAGGTCTAAGCCCACCAGCTCAGAACATGTGTCTGATCTGCCTGATAATGGATGAACCAAACTGGGAAAGTTGGCATCCAAGGGTGCCTAAGACAGAAAACACTTTGGAAGATATTAAAGAATCATGGAATAGCTTGGGTTGGAAAGGACTTTAAAGATCATCCCATTCCACCCCCTGCCAGGGAAAGGGACACCTTCCACTATCCCAGGGATGGGGAAACACCTCCAGCTGGGGAGGTGGATCACAAGGAATACCCCCACACTGGCTAAGAGGGGCAAATGAGCAGGAATCAGGTAAACAGTAACTAATTCTCTCTGTGACAGTTCAGGGTAGAATTCCAACACCACCTCTCCTGCCCAAACAGGTGGGAAGTGCAGTGGCATCACAGACAGGAGTCTGCAGCCCTGACCCCACAGCCAGGTGCCCCCAGACCTACGTGTGGAGAAGTAGATGTAGGCAAAGAGGATGATGTAGGTGGTGACGAGCGGGATGAGCTCGGCGATGCCGATCTCCTCCTTGAAGTGCACGTGGACCACGTTCTCCTCCCGCAGGCTGCAGTTGGGGCTGGGGTGCAGCAGCTTCAGGCGGGAGCGGAGGCTGCTCAGGAACCTGGGGAACAGCAGCTCGTCACTCACCCTTCCCAAAGAGCAGCTCCTCACTCACCCTTCCCAAAGAGCAGCTTGGCACTCACCCCTTCCCAAAGAGCAGCTCCTCACTCACCCTTCCCAAAGAGCAGCTTGGCACTCACCCCTTCCCAAAGAGCAGCTCCTCACTCACCCTTCCCAAAGAGCAGCTCCCAACTCACCCTTCCCAGAGAGCAGCTCCTCACTCACCCTTCCCAAAGAGCAGCTCCTCACTCACCCTTCCCTAAGAGCAGTTTGCAGCTCCTGCGGGAGCGCAGCAGGAGGAAGCTCCAGGGGTTCACATGGACCAGCAAAGCGTGGCTCTCTCCAGCCCTTGCTCCCAAACCTGCTCTTTGCTGGCCCCAACCACCCAGACCTTGATTTCTACACTGGTCTGCTGGGCAGACTCACCACAACTTTGTCTAAAGCAAAAGCTCGTTAACCACAATCTGGGCCTGCGGAACAGAACACGCCACGGCCTCAAACACTTCCAGAATTTTCCCAGAATTCCAGAATTCTGTGTAAAAATGGCTGATAAAAGGTGTCACATAATGGCCTTCAGGGCTCAGTGCTCTGGAAGAGCAAGTTTCAACTCCTGTGCTGCCAATTCCATCCCAGGCATCTCTTGGGGAATTCTGTGCAGCTCAGAGTCCTCAGATCCACTTAACCCATGCCAAAGTTTTTTCACCAGCTGAACCAGTGCTTACTGGAAAGCAAACCAGCCTGTGTACAAGGAGCTGGGTCAAACCAGAGCCACTGGGCCTGGGATGCCACAAAAACTCCTCCTGACAGCCCTGGAGGCTACAAATGCTGCTTGTGAAGAGGAGCTGAGAACTGAGAGCATTTTATTTCCACAAAACACACCAAGTTTTCTGCCCAGAAAAGCACCTTCAGAGACGCAAGATACTCTAAAGCACAAGGAAAGGGAGGGTAAAGGAAAGGTCAGAGTGGGGAAAGCAGCAGCTGTGGCCAGAGCAGCCCTCACCTGGAGTCGTAGCGCTGCAGCCCCAGGGTGACGGTGTAGGACACCACGCGCCGCCGGTTGTACAGGTTGACCCCGCTGTACCTGCCAGGCAGCCCGAAGAGCAGGTCTGCAGAGACAGGGTGGGCATCAGGGAGCAGCACACACACACCCAGGAGTGGGGACAGAGGTGCTCCTTGTCAGCAGCACCAGTGGGAAAGGCTGCTCTGATCCCGTAGGATATCCCGCACTTCCAGTGCTCTGGGGAGACCCCATGGATGGGGTCACACCTGGTGCTCCAACCACAGCGAGCTCACACTCAGGATGCTCAGAAAGAACCTTTAAAGCAAACTTGTTTGGGGTTACAAACCCCTTTTCAGACATTTAATATAGTACATCATACACTTCCAGATCTCTGAATTCCTTTAAAGGATTCAACCTGCATTTAAACCAGCATTGCCTCTGGTGTTATGGAGCCACTAACAATCCCATACTTGGTCACAGGGTTTCTTTATAATTAACAGGTAAAAATAGTTTTATGATATCCATTGTCAGCTCGGGCTGTGTGCAAGGAAAAGAACACTCAAGGGAGCAGGATGAATGTTGATTTATCTGTGACAATGAGGCAGCCTTTGAGCGTGACAGAGGGAAAAGCCAGGTTGGAGCATGTGTAGAGTGAGAGGAACAAAACCCTGCTATTTTTACCTGCAGAAAGAAGCCTGACTGAGTGATTTGTTCACTTCTCACAAATACAGATCAGGGCTCCAATACACATATAAAATGAGAGACAACAAAGACTGTGCAGCTCTGGCTGCTGTCAATGACAAAATACTGCCCAAATTGCCACTATCAGCAATGCAGGTGTTGGAATTAGTGAGGATGGAATAACAATGAAGCTGTAGGTGACTCTCAGCTTTGCTGGCTCTGCAGCCCCTCACCTTTGAGAGTGGCTGACGTCTGCAAGGTCTTTGGCTCATGCTGGTGGATGGTTTTGATGATATCTGGGTCGGCATTGAAGCGCTCGCGGTCGTTCTGCCAGAAGTTGCCCGGGGACAGCAGCAGGCAGCCGTGCTCCGGGAGCAGGTTCCGCAGCTTCCTGAGCCCGGGCAGCAGGTCTGTCACCTGCAGGCAAACCTCCTCCAGGCTCCTGACCCCGGAGCTGCAGGGCAAACACAGGGCTGAGCCACCCAACCCAGGCAAAGGGGAGCACCCCAGGGACCTGCCTCAGGTGTGGCTGCTCTGCCTCCTCACAGCTGAGAACAGCAACTGGGGCTCCCTGGAACTCTGAACAGGCTCCAGAGCTCCATCATCACTCCTGGGTGCTGCCTGACCCCACAGCTCTCACTCCTCATCCATCTCTGGTACCACACTTTCACTTCCACATTTAAGACACTTCCACGCAGAGAAACTCTCTCTGGAATTCTGCCAGACCTCAAACCCCTCTCCACACCTCTCTCCACACATGCAGTGGATGTTTTACAGGAGTCCGGTCAGCCTTCCTGGGGTGGATCCTCTGAGGTGCAGAGTGCTCCAAAATGCACCCAGGATTCAATGTCTGCACCTGGGTGCGGTGTTTTCCCAATTCCTCTGCATTGTGTGGAAAGGAGAATTTCCTCAGAGGTTCAGAACTACACACAGGTGTAACTGGTATGAACTGGAACCTGTGTTTGGCATAATCCTTACCAACCAGTAATTCAGGCAAAACTCAGCTTGTGGTTCCAACAGGCCCTGGTGGGAAGGGTCAGTGCCAGACCAGCTGTGGGGACAGACAGGAGTAACAGGACATCTCACCCCAGCAGGAGCTGATCTGCTGCTGGGCACCTGCTCAGGTGATCAGACAGGACCAGTGTCTCACAGGGAGTTACAGTTATTGTCTGGCAGGGAGTAATTCTGGCTCTGGGGTTAACACTGCTCTGGCATGTCCCAGCTGCCCAAAATCCCCTCACTGCTGCAGTGAGCTCTGGGAGACCTCATTTCTGCATTTCTGATTGACAGACAACACACCAAACTCTCCCAAAACAGAAATCTTCCCTACATTTCCCTGGACAGCCTTTAAAATTTTAATTGACACTGGAGCTCAGACCTCTTTAATTACTCCCAAGGATGCTAAAAAGCTAAACTTAGCTTTTAAAAATAGAGAAGTTAATTTAACTGGCTTTAATGGAAAAAGTATTCTCTGTTACACTGTCAAAGTCTGTTTATGGTTACCTGGGGAAAAGTGAATGACTTCAGACATATTTGTGATGGCAGATCATGAAGAAAATATTTTAGGATATGACATCCTTAAAAGGAAACTTTGGCAATTACCAATTAGGGATGTTTGGTCCTTTGGACTCAAACAAAAACCCCAGAGTAATCTTTCTGGGAAGGGTAGGAAAATCAGTCTCTAAAAAGGCTCCAGTTTTACCTGTTTCTAACTAACATTAAACAGTAGCCCCTGTGCTTCCTGCAGCCAGACAAGGGAAAAATGAAATAATTCAAGATTTAGAACAAAGGGGCATTACATTTAGGATGCATTCACAATTCCCCTGTTTGGCAGGTGATAAAAGAAGACCGGAGCTGGCATTTAGCAAGTGATTATCAAAGGCTTAATGCTGACACAGAACCACCCCCTGCAGCAGGCCCAAATATTGCAAACCTCAGTGCTACTCTGCAGGCAGCTGCACACAAAGGGATGGCAGCTTGGGATAGAAATGATGTTTTTCATGTCCCAGTTCAGGAAGAAGATAAACTCAAACCTGCATTCACTTGGGAAGAACACAATCCACCCTCAGTTGCCCACCTCGGGGATTTTGCACTCACCCAGCATAGCACACAGTGTTTCAGCTGAACTCCAACCAACAAAACCTCAGGAAGGAGCACAGATTTATCAATACATTGATGATGCTGGTAGGAGGTGAGGAGGAAAGTGCAGTAAGAACAAGAGCACAGGATATCTGGAATAGATTAAATGGGGAAGGGATAGAAGTGTCCCCAGCTAAGAGCCCAGGCCCCTCTAAAGAGGTGGAATTCCTGGGAACCTGGGGGTAGCAGGCCAAGCTGTAGTTCCAGATGAAACCATTACAAAATTAGATGCTGTATCTACTCCCACTACTGAAAAGGAACCTAAAAGATACTTTGGGATACTGGAGAAATCATATTCCTGGATTTCCTATAATAGCAAGAGCCTTGTACACATTAATGAGGAAAAAATCCAAATCTGGGAATGGCATGACAGTCACAAACAGACTTTGCAAATGGTGACAGAGAGTTAAAAACATCAATCACTTGGGCCAGCTCATCCCAGTGATCCTGTAACAGCTGAATGGGATTTTGCTGAACATGGGACTTACTGTAATATGTTCCAGAAAGGGCCACAAGGACCCAAACAACCATTAGGGCTCAGCTCCACAGCATTTAAAGAGACTGAAAAGCTAAATGCTGTCTGGGAAAAGGGATTATTATCCCTGACCTGAGCTCCTGAACAAGTAGAAAAAATTCAACAGCATCAAGCTGTGAAAAGGCAGGGACCTTTCAGTCTGCTGGCCAGTGCTGAGAAGGGCAGTGAGGCAGAGGGAACTGCACAGTGACAGTGCACAAATGGGGGGTGTGTGTGTCTCAGGGGTCACAGAGCAAAGGGGTGGCACTGCAGGGCCTAAAACCCTACAAAATCACAGAGAGCTGGACTCCAGACAGGTTAGCTGGACAACAGCCATAACTCTGGCCCTATCCTGGGTGCTCCTGCATCCCCCTCAGACCCTGAAGCTGGAGATGTCTGGTTCCCTGAGGCTTCAGCTAAAGGCAAGGATGGGAAATGGAGCTACAGAGCAGCTGCTGTGAACAGTGACACAGCAGTGGGGCAGTGGGAGAAGGAACCAGCAGTGCACAGGTGGGAGAGGTAGAGGCTGTACTGCTGGCAGTAAAAGAAAACAAAGACAATCTCTGTGGATTCTATGCACTCTGGGCTGGTGCCACAGTGGCTGTGCCAGTGGGAAGCACTGGACTGGCCAGTGAAGGGAAAAGAGGCTTGGCAGAAGGAAGATGGGCAGTGGTTGTTGTTACACCTCGATCCCATGCACAAATCCACACAGGATGGTCAGAGCTCATGCAAATGACCAAACTTTACAGACTTACTGGGACAACAAGGAGGATCAGCTGGCAAAGATCAGCAAGATAAAAACTGATCAGTGTGAAGCTCCACGACACCGGTATGGATTGGGTGAGTGGTTACATGAAATGAGGGCATACTGGACAACAAGCTCTACTTTTTGGAGCACAAAGCAGGGGCTGGCACTGACCAGGAAGATGTGTCAAGGCATTCTCACAGAGTGTCCCCAGTGCCAGCTGAGACTTGAACAGAATCATCCAGAGCTGGCACTGCCCTTACAGATCCAAAGCAACGAAACACTGTGGGGCTCTTGGCAAAGAGATTCTCTTGTTGCCCTGAAGGCAGCCCGTGGTTGCAGGTACAGGCCCACCCTGAGGCTGTCACTCACTGCCAGAGCAGGCACAGCGATGCCAGCGCTGGCTGGGGACTCAGTGATTGCTTCTCCACCTCCCTGTCCCACACTCTGCTCACAGGGACAGGGGATCACACTTCACCTGTGCCATGGTGCAACACTGGGCCAAAAAAACCAGGTATTTAATGGGTTTTTCATACACCTTACTATCCTCAGGCAAATGGGATTGTGGAGTGTGCCAATGGTTTGCTAAAGCAGTGCCTTAGGCCGAGTGAATCTGGCTGGGACAAAAGGTGTTATGTCAGATATAATAAATAACTGATATCAGACATAATAAATATAATAAATAAATAAACAAAATATATATTATTTATTTTATATGTGTGTTTGTATATGTATCTATATCTACACCTATAGCTATCTATCTCTATATCTACATCTGTACATGCATATATATAAATACAATAAATGTTTTATATATAATAATAAATATATTTATTATTATACTATAAGAATAAATAATGTTATCTTTATAATATAATAATATAATTATTATATAATATTATACAATATTATGATAGTATA
>VWZP01004270.1:52410-75600 GCA_013396995.1 Dicaeum eximium
GTGGCTCTGAGGGACAATCGAGGCCCCACGCTCTGGGTGTCGGTGGCTCTGAGGGACAATCGAGGCCCCATGCTCTGGGTGCCTGTGGCTCTGAGGGACAGTCAAGGCCCCACGCTCTGGGTGTCGGTGGCTCTGAGGGACAATCGAGGCCCCACGCTCTGGGTGTCGGTGGCTCTGAGGGACAATCGAGGCCCCACGTTCTGGGTGTCTGTGGCTCTGAGGGGCAATCGAGGCCTCGCGCTCTGGGTGTCTGTGGCTCCTAATGGCACCAGGAGCTCCCGATGGAGGCTCCGTTCCGGACCGCCGTTCCAGTCCGTGTTTTGCTCCCAACCCGCGCAGGGCTCCCCGCCGGCCGCCCCGCAGCGCCCCCGCGTGGCGGCGGCCGGAACTGCGCGGTGCGGCGGCGGCCGCAGCTCCGGGAGACAAACACCTCTGGAATTGCACCTCTGGAATTGCACCTCTGGAACTGCACCTCTGGAACTGCACCTCTGGAATTCGCCTCTGGAATTGCGCCTCTGGAACTGCAACTCTGGAATTCGCCTCTGGAATTGCACCTCTGGAANGCGGCCGGAACTGCGCGGTGCGGCGGCGGCCGCAGCTCCGGGAGACAAACACCTCTGGAACTGCACCTCTGGAATTGCACCTCTGGAATTGCACCTCTGGAACTGCACCTCTGGAACTGCACCTCTGGAATTGCACCTCTGGAATTCGCCTCTGGAATTCACCTCTGGAACTGCACCTCTGGAATTTACCTCTGGAATTGCAGGGGCTCTCCCGGTCTGGCTCCCCGTAACCCGGCACGGGCACGGATACCCTCAGAACACTGCCTGTGCATCCGGCCGGAGCCACGGAGCCGCTCGGGCAGCAAGGAAGGGCTGGTGAGCACCTGCACGGCTGTGGGCATCACTGACACTGCTCCAGGGGAACAAACAGCTCTGGACAGAGGGACAGCACTGCACAGCACAGGAACTGAGCCATCTGCTGTGGCTAACTGACACACTGAGGAGCTGTGCAGCGACAATCCCGCGCGGTTATGTCAGAACAAAGCCTTTAGTTCCGCAGCACCCCTGCTGTGCCAGCCCTCCCTTTGCCCTGTGACAGCGACTGCACAGCAAAGGGAGCAGCGCCGGCTCTCCCGGGGCCACTCCAACACAGCGCTCACAGAACCAACAGCACCTGACCCTCGGAACACAAACCCCTGCTAAAGCTCCTGCAAGCTGGGACACTGATAACAACAGCAACTGCTGCATTTGTTCTCAGTTTCCTGCTCACTTCAAGGAAACACTCGGATGATGGGAATTCCACAGCAAACGTATTTTCCAGGGGCCTTCCTCCAGCTGGAATGATGCTCCTCCTGGAAGGAATGACAGCCCAAATCTCCCGAGTGCTAAAATCTTGATCAGCATTGTTCAGGTACTAGAGAATTTGAGTTTTCAATTGTTTGGATTAATATTTGCTTACGGTTTGTCCCATTAGTTTTGCAGTGCATATGAGTTATTGCTTTAGAATGCTCATGTCTTCACTCTGGTTGTCACAGGGGGTGGAAACAATTTCCCCCTGAATGTAACTTGAATTTTCACATGATGATGGAATCAGTTTTGTGCACCTCTTCCTACCTCCTTGGGGTAAGGTATAAAATTCCCCATTGCAGTAGGTGGGAAGGATTTGAGTTTCATTCCACCTGTGATTCCCCTGAGGCTACAACCAGACTGTTCTACAGTACATACACACTTGGTCAGCTTATTGCAGAACTGTCTGACAGCTGACATGGTGAGCAGGGACACGTGAAATGCTGCACCTCACTGAGGAGCACTGGGCTAAGAACCATGATGGAAGTGAAGGGAGTCGCTGACCCATTGCTGAACTCCAGTCACTGCAACTGAAAAATTAACTCCAGGAACTTTTCTTGGATCCTGATTTGCATCCTATGTTTCCTATGAATTTTAAGACTCAATGGGTGGGGAACATCCTGATCTACACTAACTGTAACAATACAAGTAAAATTACTTGTTTGGGTTGTCTTCAGCTACCATGAACACTCTGGATTTAATGCTGTACCTTGTCACTGTCACTTTTTTTAATCAGTAATCATTATATATCTATATCTATCTATCTATCTATCTATCTATCTATCTATCTATCTATCTATCTATCTATCTATCTATCTATCTATCCCCTGGGCAGGGACACTGCTTTGCTTTGTGGTTACTCCAGGGGCTGAGGGAAGGATCCTGAACATTCTCCTCATTTCCATGGGCAGTCCCATTTGACTCCCAATCAATGCTGATTATTTTGCCAGCTTTAACACAGGCACTTTGATATCTGCACTGTTTATGTTGTGCTGTAATCTACTGGCACTTCTTAAGTTTTATACTGTGGAGTAATTGTGGTTAAGATCTTCCATCTGTTACTTCCTGTCTGCTTAATAAATAATTCATTTTATAAAGACACCTAATTTGCCATCACTAGGACAGGGGCCAGAGGGAGTCCTTACATCTAACCTGTTGCCAAAGCCTGAGGCTAAGGCAGGGCCTGTCCAAAGCTCCCACTCGCTCTGTGACAGGAGCTGCTGCTCCCCCAGGGGATCCAGGAACAGCTGGGATCTGCAGGGAAGGGGCACTGAGCAAATCCAAGTGAGGAACAAACACCAGCCCTGCCCCCAGGGGATCCAGGAACAGCTGGGATCTGCAGGGAAGGGGCACTGAGCAAATCCAAGTGAGGAACAAACACCAGCCCTGCCTGGCTCTGGCCTTGCACGCCACAGGAAGGTGCTTCCAGATGGCAAATTCATTGAAGGCCTTGTAAAATCCCTCTCCAGAGGAGATTTCTTCTATAATAACTACAAAGAACGAGCGCAGAAATTCAGAAATGAGGATTTGTCTTTGTGAACACTCCCTCCACAATGTGTACCCTGTGGCTGCATGGCAGGACACCTGGACAAGCCTCAGCTATCGAAAGAAAGCAATGGAAAATTCACTCCCAAAAAATGGTGCTTACAGGGACAAAAGCTTTGGGAAGGCAAATTTAAAGGAACTGATGCAGTGATGCCTCTGCAAACGGCTCCAGGAAGAGCCAGATGACCATGGTTTGTGTTTTATCAGCTCTGGAACGTGGCAGAGATAACAACTCAAGCTGCAGATAAGCCCATGGACGTTCTTATCTGCGAGGCCACGCTCCCAGCCCGTGTCCTGTGGGATGTTGTGGGTGCACAGTGACCCCAAAACCCACAACTGGGACAAACCACAGATTCCAGGTCACTCCTGGCTTTTACAGAGCTGAGTGCTCAGATCTGCAGCAATGGAAACACATCCACCCTGTGTTTCCTGCCCAGGTACACTTAACAACCTTCAGCTCCCTCCTGGAATATAAAGTAATATAAAAGATGAATAGAATAGAATAGAATAGAATAGAATAGAACAGAATAGAATAGAATAGAATAGAATAGAATAGAATAGAATAGAATGTAGAATACAAAACAAGCCAATTTGCACATAAAAATTATATACTATATCAAAAAATCTATTTGTAATATTTTAAATATATTTATATAATAAATTAATAATATATTGATATAATAGTTTATATGTATATAATAAACACATATATTTATTTTTATATCAACATATTTGTATTTATAGTTTATATTATGTTAAAATTATATATGTTATTATATATATTTCTGCTCAACTTTGTTACTAGCAACAATCAACAAGAATTTTATAATGATTTTTGAGGTAATTGCAGAATTTATCTCAAAATTAGATGTTTCCTGAAATATCTGAATGCATCCCCACAACGATAACCTTGCCCCAAGGTTTAGGTCTAAATGTTGAAGTAATTTTCTTCTGGTGGTATGAAGAGTAATAACAAAAGTAGTAATTTAGTTTCTGTGTTGCACCACTGCTCATCAAGGGCAATGCCAAGGGGAGATAATGAGAATACAATGGGAAGACAAGGGAGATAATGAGCACACAGCACAGGCCTGGGAGCGCGTCGTTTCTGATTGTAATTGGCAACAGATGATTATCCCAGGATAAGGGAGGAGAGGGACTGAGCACACGGACAGAAGGTCAGTGCCAAGGCTGGGGGAGCTGGCAGGGAGAGAATAAACTGAGGATCTCTGTCCTGAAGAGCAAAAATGGCATTTCTAAAACATGACCTCCGAGAGCAGCAGCTCGGGGTAAAGGATGGGTCCCCAAAAGGACAAATCACCAGTTAGAGGAGCAGGGTGGACACTCAAAAATGATAAATTTAATACCCTTTCTGTTAACAGCACAAAGATCAAAACTCCACTTGGGGATAAAGAGTTTCTGCTTTGAGGTGGGAGCTTGTCAGCTGGAGAGGACAGAGGGACATGGGGACATTAATAAATCACCTTTTGATGTGCAAAACTATGTGAGTGGCCAGGAAAAAAGGACTTGTGATCTCAGAGGTGTTTCAGTAAAAGCCTTTCCATGGAGAGCACCTAACAAGTGAGACTCCTCTGACAATCTGTGTGTGGTTCTGCTCTCCCACCTTCAGGAATGTCACAGTGCCACCAGGAGGACCCAGGATGGCACATGGAATGCTCTCACTGGTGAGCCCAGAGTTTTCTGTTTGGCTTTTAACAAACGGGGCTGGGCTGGGGACTGGGAGCTCCCCCTGGAAATACCTGGAAGCTGAGGAGAGCTGTTGTTGTATAAAGGCTGCAACGGGATAAAACCAAGCAGACATAAACTGGTCCTAAAACAGCCAAAGAAAGTCAGGAGAAGGTTCCTAACCAGGAAATTGCAGCAGAGGCCCAGGAACTCCCTGTGATACAGAGCTGGTGTGGTGGTGAAAGAATGCTGAGACACTGCACTTTTATCACTTTTCAGGCCCTTCTGGACTCTGACCAGAAAATTCCTGAGGATTTTCAGTGCCCTACCTGGAGCACAGGGAAGCTCTGCAGCGCAGATGTGAACTGCTCCCCATGCAGGATGGATCCCATCTGCTCTCTCACTTGGTTTAGCACATGAGCAGCTCCCAGCTCCTGCCCAGCCCTGGGGCAGCTGTCTGGAGGCAGGAGTGCCCAGCAGCAGCTCCCTGTGCCTTACCTGTCTCTCAGGGCGTGGTTCCTGATCTCCTCCACCAGCTGGAAGACGCGGGACAGCGGCGACCGGAACACATCCACAGCCAGGAAGTTCTTCTGCCACGGGGACACGGTGGCTTTGACAAAGATCTGCTGGATGTAGGCCACGGGAGCTCCCACGTACTGCGGGAACCACGGCAGGGTCAGGCTCCACCCGCTGGGCAGCTCCCAGCACAGGCAGAGCAGGAATGCCTTGGCCAGACTCTTTTCCCTTCCCAAATTAGGGGTGGGACATGACAGAACTCAGCAGGCAAGAAGAAAAGGAGTCTGATTCTTTGTTTGTGTTGTTGGGACCTCAAAGCCCATCCAGTGCCACCCCCTGTCATGGCAGGGACACCTTCCTTACCCCAGGCTGCTCCAAGCCCTGCCCAGCCTGGCCTGGGGCACTGCCAGGGATGCAGGGGCAGCCCCAGGTGCTCTGGGCCATCAGAGGCAGCTCAGCAGCCGTGTCCCCTCCCCAGGGGCCCCAGCAGGACTCACCCAGTCGGGACGCTCGCCGGGCTCGCCGTGCTGCGGCCCCGGCCCGGGGGGAGCGTAGTCCTTCACCGGGGTGCTGAACTCCACGGGGCCCGTCCCTGGCAGTGGCAGCTTCAGCAGGGGGTAGCTGGGGGGACACAACACAGAGCTCTCTCATTTTGGAGGTTAACGGACTTTTTTAGGCAGAAGAGTTAAAAAAATGAGCAGGCCCACTTCAGCCAAGCCAAGCTGTGCAGGACAGGAGACCCAGCGAGAGGGCTTTGGCTTTCATGGGAACAGACTGGTATCCAGGAGTCTTTCACCCTTGGAAAGGAACAGGAAAAGTCCTGGGAGAGAAGAAGGGAAGACCTTGCAGGGCCTCTCCTGAATTCCTCCATCCAAGTTAGCTGTGGTAAAAACACTCAGTATGGCCACGGCTCAGTAATTGTGTATACCACACAAACCCCAGACACTCTGTGTATTACAGTGGCTGCTTCCCTGCCCCAATCCTTTATAATCCTCTGCTTTCCCTCATTTAGATTCAAACTATTTCCAAAACTTGTCATTAACTTTATTGGTCCTCAAAGTACTTTTAAGAGCAGCAGTGAGACACCAAAACCATGAAATCTTGATCTTCTTGCTGCTTTGCCACCACAACCTCCAGTGATCATAGCTTCTGTCCCACAATAGAGATTTTGAACTATTCAGAAACTGAGAAGCTGGGGTTACAGAGAGTTTAAAATGGGATTCTTAACTCCAGATGTTCTCAAAGGTCATTAAAAGCAAATCAGAATTGAACTGGTGGGAAAAGCAAGGCTGCTGACACAGAGAGATCCATTGAGAATCTGGAATTGTCAGCACCAAACTGAACTGGAGAACAGAACTTCAGTCTTTTTGTGGCCTTACGATCCCTGATATATTTTCCTGTTTGTAGATTAATTTTGTGGCAGCACTGACACAATAAATAGAAAGGCCTTGGAATTGTTTTTCCTGCAAGGCTCTGCCCACTTCATTAGGGATTAGCTTGGATCATCAAAGGCCATGGAGGAACAAGCAGCATCTAAACACAAGGCTTCAGAGTGAACAACAAAGAGCTGAAAAAGAACAATGAAATCAGAAGGCAAGCTTGTCAGATTTACTTTTTATTGTTCTGACAGAAATACATCTAATTATTAGCATTTCCTTGTGCAAGGGCAGGGAAGAGAAAAAGTAATAATAAAATCAAGCGTAAGTGATAAACAAAGCAGAGCAGGTTCAACAGATTATTGAGGAGGACTTATTTTTTCCCTAAATGATTTCAGTGTTGGTGACTGTGTCCAGAAATCCAAGGAAAACACTTGAGATTCACAGAAGGTGTGTCTGCAGAGGGGGATTCCCTGTGAGTCACCTGTGAGTGGGGAGGAGTCACAGCCAATGTTTGTTGTAGAATTTGAGTCATTTACAATCAGGGACTGTTGAGGTTCAGTCTGACTGTGGGGTGTCCCCCTCCCAGGGGTGTCTCTGCTGACACTCCCTGCAGTGCTGCTGCTGTCCCAGCGCCTTCCCAAGCGGATCTGTGGCTCCCTGGGACCCCCCAGGCCAGCAGACTCCTCTCCAGGCCAGGAGGGCTCAGCTCTCCCCCAGGGCCATGAAAGGAGCTGGCTCCAGGTGGGATGAGCAGCTCTGCTGTGACACCAGGCCAGGAGGGGATTGTCCCTGAAGTCTCAGTGCTGGCTCATGGCTCAGCCTCCAGGGAAAAGGGGCTCCTGGTGTGAACTTGGCCTTGGGTTTGGGCCCCAGCAGGCGCTGGAAACACGGAATGCTGGAGTGGTTTGGGATGGAAGGGACCTTGGGGATCATCCCATTGCACCCCTGCCATGGCAGGGACACTTCCACTGCCCCAGGCTCCTCCAAGCCCTGTCCAGCCTGGTCTGGGACACTGCCAGGGATCCAGGGGCAGCCACAGCTGCTCTGGGTGTTCTGTATTGTGACAGGTCTGGGTCATTGGTGTGCACGGGTGCCCAGAGGGAAGAACAGCCCCACCTCAGCTCCAGGGAAGGCATTTCCAGCACTTGGGCTCCACTCTCCTCACATTTCTCTTTGTTAGGGATTTTTTTTGAGCAGCAGGGAAAGTGGTGAACAGAGAATGAAAGCACAGAGAGAGGAGGGAAGAACAGCAGGACCTGAAATGGCCACAAAGCAAAGCACAACAAGTCCCAGCTGAGCAGGAGGAAGAGCCTCTCTCCATGGAGGGGCAGAGCCCTGCAGCAGCTGCCCAGGGGGGCCTGGAGTGTCCCTGTGTGGAGCCATCCCAGCCCCACCTGGACACAGCCTTGTGTCACTGCTGCAGGTGCCCCTGCCCTGGCAGGGCTTGGCCTGGCTGACCTCCAGAGGTCCCTCCCAAGCCCACCCATCCTGTGATCCTGGGATCTAACAAAGGAAAGCCCAAGTTGTTCTGGTTTTGGGAAAGGCTCTTTTTAGATGTTCACGTCAGCGTGCATCCTGGAACCCCTGTGAAACCCCAGAATAAAGGGAACACAGATCCTGTAACCAGCTGGAACTGGTGACCTGCAGCAGGAGCTGCATTTCAGCCACCAGCATGAGGGAGGTGCAGGCAGAGCGCTCATCCAAGTACTTGACATATTTTCAAGATGGCTCAGGGGGCCAAGATGGAGCAGGGCCAGGCGAGCTCCAGGCAAATCTCTCCCAGCACATTCCCCCTTCCCAGACCCACAAAGAGCTCCAGCACCTGGAGCAGCCCCAGCCACTGAGGGTGGAGGGAAGCAGGGAGCTGCCAGGTCTCAGGTAATGGGAAAGGAGCTGATCCATGGAATTAAACAGCTCCCAGCTCTGTTGGCTTGTCCTGCAGGACAAGCTTTTGGCCTGTTTGCAGCCAAGACAGACCAGCTTGGAATCCACTGCTGAGGAATCTGCTAACAGGGTCCTGCCAGAGCCCTGCCAAGGCCACTATCTGGCAACAACAGTGCCTTTTTAGCCTTGGCTAAAAGCATCAACACACAGCATCAGCAACCTGTTTCTGAGTCAGTGATGGTGGTTTGCCCTGCTTCCCTCTGACAGGGCCCCGAAATCTGCACTGCAAAGGAGATTCCCCTTCCCTGTGCAGCACAACCTGCTCAGTGTCATGCTGAAACCCCAGAGGAGACTCTGCTCTCTGGGGATCTGGAACATGAAGAGTCTGACTCTAACTCAGGCCCTCTGGTTACCACACAAACAGTACAAACCTGTGCAAGAGTGATACGTTCCTATAGAAATAATTATAAATAAATATGTACACACACACATACACCTCACCAGGGGCTCTGGGTCCAGCCAGTTCTGCCATTCTTCAGGAGCAGAACCTGTGTTTCAGTTCAATAACAAGCACCTGTATAATTGCCCTAAACCTGCTGCAATCCTTAGCTGAACTAAAAACTGTTCTTCAGAGTGGCACTGGGATTTCATATTTACCCCAATGGCCACATTTGCAGGTATCACCTGCTCCTCTCTGGGCTGGTGGCAAACAAGGTTGGTGACACCCTCATTCCAGGGAAAAATGCAGATCCCAACACAGATTCGTTCAAGTGGGGTGAGGAAACTGAGTGTCACTTACAAAGGGATTTACAGTAAAATAAGAAAACTCTCCCTCTGATGTGGAGACTAACTTGGATTTTCAGACTTTAGGACTACAGAGTAAGAATGAGTCACAGGATTTTTTGCTCTGGGTATTAATTTATTATCAAAGCCAGAGATGCTGTGTCTTGTCTGTCAGTGACATTAAAAACAGGGTCTGTACAAACCCTTCCAAGGGTAAAGACACCCAAAACAACCAGACCATACTCTGTGCTTACCATATTCCCTGCATGGTCACTGTCCTCACCTACCTGAGGCTAGAACCCCTGATGGACAAATTGTGGACCTTGTGCTTTATTTCAACATTTAAAAACTGTCTGCACACAAAAATGGTGGGGTTTGACTGATAGGAGGGGGAGGAAAACCACAATAACCGAGGTAATTTTCTTTGCAGCAGAATTCCACCACCTCTCCTTGGTGCCAGGTACAGCAGACAGGCCTGATCCAGCTCTCTCCCTCTGAAGAACTCAGGACACAAGACCCACTCTCATTTGCTGGAATGTCTTTATTTACCATGTGTCAGAGTGAGGAACATGGAACAGGTCAGAGGTGGCCTTGGCAGTGCTGGATAATGGTTGGACTCTGTGATCTGAAAGGCCTTTTCCAACCTCCCAATTCCATGGTTCTGTGAGCTCCCTGCTCTGTGCTCCCAATTCCATGGTTCTGTGAGCTCCCTGCTCTGTGCTCCAAGTTCCATGGATCTCCCTGCTCTGTGCTCAGAATTCCATGGTTCTGGGATCTGTGAGCTCACTGCTCTATGGTTCTGTGAGCTCTCTGCTCTGTGCTCACAATTCCATGGTTCTGTGCTCACAGTTCCATGGCTCTGTGCTCCCAATTCCATGGTTCTGTGAGCTCCCTGCTCTGTGCTCCCAATTCCATGGTTCTGTGAGCTCCCTGCTCTGTGCTCACAGTTCCATGGCTCTGTGCTCACAATTCCATGGCTCTGTGAGCTCCCTGCTCTGTGCTGTCTCGGTCCAGCTGTGCACAATGCTGAGGGTCCCTGCCCAGCCCTGCTGCACAAAAATGTTGCCTAAATGAGCTTCTGCCTGAGTGCTGGGCCTTGACTTTTCCCCACGGCTTCAGGTCGCTCCTGGCTTGTTTCTGCAGAGGGTGGCTGGGATGTGTCACTGCCACCCAGCCGGGAGAGAGGAGTGCTTCCATCCCGGAGCACAGGCAGCTCCATTCCAGCAGGAAATCGGAGCCAAAGAGCAGCCCCGAGCCCTCAGCACACGGCTAACAGCATCAGCTCCCAGGGAGCAATCCCTTCACTCACAGCCTGGCCCGCCGAGGGTAGGACCCACCCTGGAATAGTTCTCACCTCATTAGCAAAGCCGCTTCTCACGCCACAATTAACGCCTCCTTATCAGCGGTTAATGCACAGCAGCTCAGAACAGGAACTGAAACACCCCCAAAAGCTGCTTCTAAACAGGGACCAAGGCCTTCAGCCTCAGCCCAGTTTTTTGCCAAGATTCTCCTGCTCCCCAGGGGTGTCACCACGTTTTTGCCACCTGTCTCTCCCACGGGCAGGATCTGCTTTGCTAAGGAACCTCCGGAACTCGTTAAAGAAAGCAGACTCTTCATGCCCGATGGTGCCTTGGACGGATTTCTGCAGCCTGGAGGAAACCAGTCACTGCAGAACCCTCAAATACTGGCACTCAGGAATGCAGACACTTGCACAAATCCAGAGTTACCAAAGATCACCTGGTCTGGATCCTCAGCTGCCTGCTCTGAACAGGGACAGGGCAGGTCCAAGTCCTGACCCAGCGGGCCAAGGCTCCCAAGCACAAGGGGAGCTGCTGGGACTCAAATCAGATTTCCTCCTCTCCGGTAAATCCTGAATTTCAGAAGGGAATAAGTATGCTTTGATCCCTCCCAAAACACAACACTTAGCAGGTGAGCATTTCACACTGCAGCAGCTGTCCTGCATTTGCTGCCTGGGAGAGCTGGAAAGAGGAGCCTGAGCCCATCCTGGGAAGCCATTCCCAAGCAGGAATGAGGGGACACAATGACACACATGGGACTCTGGTTTGGCTTTGCTGGCTGCAGCTTTCAGGTGAAGAAATGCCACTGGAAAGCTGCACCTGGCAAAGCTGGAGCCAAAACACAGAGCTGCTACTAGCAATCATATCAAAGATAGAGAAATGTAGGAACCACTTGGTTGGGCCTTGTAGAAGCTTCATTTTCTACAGGACAAGAGACCTGAGAATAAATCTGTCAAGTTACAAGGATTCCTGTGGAGCAGTGAAAAACCAGGAAGCAATGCCCCCACTGCTGTTTACAACCACAAAGGGTTCCAGCCAGGAGAAACCTCAGAGGTTTTTCATGTGTGAAAATCCTTCCTTTGACAATGTTTTAGCTGAGATGTGCAAGCAGCCCCTGTCACCATCACAGCTCAAAGGAAAACCCGTGTCTGTGGCAACAGCCGTGGAGCTTTTCTACAAACAGAGGAGCAAACCATCACATTGGGTTTGTTCTGCCCAAAACAGACGAGAGAATTAAACCCTGCAAGACAGATTCTGTGCATGCACATGTGTGCTGGTCTGGGCACAAAGGTTTGCTCAGCCCCACAGGGCCCTGCTGGAAATTACTCCCAGCCCGTGTGACATCCCTGGGAGTAAAATTATCTCCACCTGCAAACTAGGGATCCAAATTAGGGTCCATAAGGAGAGTAGGGAATCTACTCTCACACAGGCATGCCAAGGATGAAACAGAAGAGTGCAGGCTCCAGGGAGAACAGGACAGGCAGGTGTGCAAAGAAAGATCAACTTTCCTTCTCCCCATTTTTAATTCATGGGTTTGGAGTCCACTGCCAGGTGCTTGAGGGTTAGTTTCACCTCATTTATTGCTTCACTTCACTCATTCAATTAGTTCTTACTTATTAAACCAGATGAAGACACTTCATCCCTCTTGTTTCTTTTGTGCCACAAAAGCAGACGACAAAACCTCCAAAGTCTAAATTAAAGAAGAGCTTCTGGGGGGGCCCAGAAGAGCCAAGGTTGCCAAGAACCGCCTCCCCAGCCCTGTGTGGGACTCACCAGCAGGCCAGGATGCAGAGAGCAGTGAAGAGGATGATGGGGATGGGGTAGGAAGCACAGAGCAGCCCGTGGCTGTAGAACGCCCGCGAAATCCTCTCGCGCAGCCTTTCAGTCAGGGTCATCCTCGGCCGCCCTCACCTCGAGGCCATCCCGGGACACAGCGGCTCGGGCAGTTCCTGCATGGGCAGCCCTGCAGGGAAGGCTCCAGTTAGGGAGGGCAAAGGGAGGAAAACAGATAAAGAAAAGGGAAATAAACATTATCAGCTCGTTTTAGAAAGATCGCCAGCGTTCAGGAAGGAGTTCCTCCCTGTGAGGGTGGGCAGGCCCTGGCACAGGTGCCCAGAGCAGCTGTGGCTGTCCCTGCATCCCTGGCAGTGCCCAAGGCCAGGTGGGACACTGGGGCTGGAGCAGCCTGGGACAGTGGGAGCTGTCCCTGCCGTGGCATCAGTGGAACTGGATCATCCTTCAGGTCCTTTGCAGCACAAACCCTTCTGGGATTTCTTGATTCTATGAAATGATTGAGCAGATCTCAACCTCACTGTCAGGACTGGACCACCCCTGTTCCAGGAGGAACTCAAGAACAACATGGATATGCTGCTCCTGTGGCAACAAATACATCAGAAGTGGCTCTCTGATCAGCCTGAGCTGCCAAAAGCTGCTCTGGGGAAGAGCACAGCACTGGCAACAATTTCTAGTAATTTCAAGGAGGAAAACTTTGTATTTACTCTCTTCACCTGCTGTCCAACAGCAGCACTCTGTAAGAAAACACAGAGCACTCCAAAGCTAGTATTTCTTTATCACCTGGGGGGGTTTGCTTATTAAAATTTGCCATCTTTATTTGCTTTATGCTGTGACAGAGCTCATAGGAGTGAACAGCAGGAAGTGTTCCTGCTCCAAGTAATTTCTGCAAACAGAGATTATCTAAGCCAAAATAAACCTGTTGATTGTAGGACAAATGCTAAAGGAGAATTTCTTGCCTTTTGCATGACTGCAAATCCAAGACAAAGTTTGCCTGGAAGCACGAGGGCAGCAGGATGTTTCCACCTTGCAGCACCACAGGTGACATTTCTGGTTCGCTTTGGGTGCAAGGGACGGACACAATTCACAGAATCCCAGGATCACTGAGCTTGGAAAAGCCCTCCAAGGTCACTGAGTGCACCCTGTGCCCCTTGCCCACCTTGTCCCCAGCCCAGAGCACTGAGTGTCACCTCCAGTCATTCCTGGGACACCTCCAGGGATGGGGACTGCAAACCTCCCTGGGCAGCCCCTGCCAAGCCCTGCCCCCCCTTTCCATGGGGAAATTCCTGCTGGTGCCCACCCTGAGCTCCCCTGGCCCAGCCTGAGGCCGTTCCCTCTCCTCCTGTCCCTGTTCCCTGGAGCAGAGCCCGACCCCCCTGGCTCCAGTGTCCTGCACTCTTACAAAAACAAGGCTGAACAGCAGAAGGAAGAAATGTAGAACTTCCTTTTGCATGAAAAATCAACTCAAACTTGCTACTTTTCCCCAGACAAAAGCTTTTATCTCACTCAACAGTAGTTACATGTTCCAAATTCTTTACATTTCTGTCTGAAAGGCTTTACAGCCTTCCCAGGAGCCTCCCTGGACACTGAGGGCAGGGAAACACAGCAGAGCCCACTGTGAGCTTAGAGGATAAACTAACAAAGGTAGAAAACTTTCCCTTTTCTAATACACAGTCACCTGGGGTTTTAGGCGTACTCAACTCCTCAGTTTTCCACAAATGTTCTGGAACCAGGCCTCAGCATTAGTGTAATAAAAACACACAGCCAAGACAGTGAAGACTGGAGGGAAAACATAAGGAAAAATCAAAAATAAATCCCCATTCCAGAGTATTCTTCCTGCATTCAATACATTCAATAATTTGCTCCATCATGTTGCCTATCTCTGAAGCTCCAATGGGAATTTTAAGGCAGCGTTTTCCATTCACAACCCCAAGCTTGGCAAAGCAGGAACAGACCCAAGCTGGTCCTTGTGCCCTCTACATCCCTCTTCCAGCATCCCACCAGGATCTTCATCTACTTCCAAGGGCTGACCTGCCTGCCCACACCTGTTCTGCAGATGGATCAGCCCTGCAGCAGCCTGGGCCAGATGTGGGATTTGAGTTTTCCTGCCAAGGCTGTGTTTGGGGAAGGACAGGGGAGGAATGAATGGGAAAGAAGGAAGAATTTACTAAAAATGAGCATGTAAAAAGGTCACTGTTGGTCTGTGCTGCTGCCCAGGGAGCAGCTCAATGCAATGCTCACACACCTGAGGGCCAGGTGGGCAAGGGACCCCGAGCAGTAAGGGAGGGGCCACCAGCCATAATTCCCCCCGCTGGTGCTGCAGGCACTGCCTTGTATCCATAAATCCACCAATCCCACACAGGCTCCTGGGGGCTCAGAGAACCTTCTGCCTTCAGAGGTGCCCCAGAACTCATGGAAGCAGCAGGACTGATGCTGCTGGATGCCAGACCTCAAGTTCCTGCTGTACCTGACACATCTCACCTGGGCTCCAGCTCAGACCGTGACCAGGAACGGAGGGTCCAGACAGGACAGTGTCCCTTGGTATCCACGTGCCACTTGTCCCACACACAGGCAGGTGCCACAGGTGTCCCTCACACTCCTGGGCTGCTCACAGAGCACAAGAGCCATCACCAAACCCGGCTGGTGCACGGCCTCCCCTGGACCTGCCAACAGCCACCAGCTCACAGCAGGGCCCAAGCTCCGCACCACAGACCCTGAAAACCAGGGAAATCTCGGGTTCCCTGCAGGAGCAGAAAACATCGCTCACACCCCAGAAAAGCCCTGGATTTCTTGCCCTCAGTGGGGCCCTGGAGGTGGCTCAGGCCCCAGTGCTGCGAGTGATCCCTCACTGCTGTCCCTGCCATGGGAGCTCCCAAACCCCACCGGGCACAAGGGGAGGAGGGGAGGGAGGGAGAGAGGCACAGATCTCAGAACCCAGCTCTGCCTCTCCTCAGCAGGGCCAGGGAACGCTCCTCAGGACTTGAGAGGTGGGGAAACAAGAGGCTCGCTCAAGACAAGGCTCCTTCACAGCAAAGCTGCACAATGGGCTCTAACACCGAGGTCCTGCTCTCCCCTCGCATTCCCATGGGAAGAATAACGGGCTTTGTGCTGCCAGAGGACACGGGGGTCACGAGGAACACAACACTTCCTATGGGAAAATCCCAGCCCTGCACTAACCCTGGGGAGGCTGCTGCCTGCAAGGGGTTAATCCCACCCTGCTGGCAGGAACAGCCCCCAAGTCCTACATGGATTGTCCTTCACAGAAGGGGTACTTTCCATATTCAAAAGGTACAAAATTACATTGCTGAGTCCACTCCCTCTGTTCCAGCTCTGTGGCTTCAACACTGCTGAAAGTCTGACACGAGTTTTTGAACCAGATTTCAACCCTCAAAATGTGCAAACTTACCTCATTTTACCTGTTCTGCCTGACTTTGCCAGTTCTGCCCCACTTCTTTTTGCCTGTTTTCTTCCCTGTACAACATTCATTTATGGTTTGAGTTTAAAAACTCAGAGGTTATCTGGAACAGACCCCATTTTATAAGTGGTATTTCACTCATGTTACATATTATTAACATCTCTTGAAAAGCTGGAGTAGCAACAACAATGAGGATTTAAAGAGAACACTTCAATAATCTCTACATGTCAGATAAAGTTATCTGCTTCCAAAACAGGAGCTGACATTCAAAACCAGTTTCCAAGGTGGTTTTCAGGACATTTTTAAAATGTTCTGCCACAAGAGAAGAACCTCAGTTACACTCCTGCTTTGCAAGTATTCACTGAATGTGGTTTTTATCCTTTCTTCTGTCCCAAATTACTCCCAACAGCACCAGACAACAACTTGTTGCTGTGGATGATGAGACAGGATAGGATGTTCCATGTGCAGAGCCATAAAACACAGCAGTTTGGGATTTGTGACAAAAAGAGAAAACATCCAAATTTAGAAAAAACATGATTTCAAAGTTCACTCCTCTTGTTGCATCCAGCCAAGGGAAGCTCCCTTGCAGATGAAGAACAGAGATTCCAAACACAAGGAAACATTTCCCAAGCCCTTCTTTTCCACCACAGAGTTCTTGCCCAACCCTGTACAGTTGGGAATGATCCACCTGCACAGGAACAGAATCCCAGAATGGTTTGGGCAGGAAGGAATCTTAAGGACCACCCAGTTCCAGCAAATGGGATGTGATGTGCACAGGGAATACAACATCCTGGGATCCTGATCCTTAATTCCCTGCAGGTGTGACATGACATGGTGTGAAACAGGAAATGGTGTGTCAGGAATTAAGAATGGGATGGAATCAGGATGGAAATCCATTCTCACAGTGCTGAGTGCTACACACAGGCTGAGCACTCCTGCTCTCCCCCCTCATCCCACAAGGGACGTGCAGGAGAACTGCAAAAGGCACGGAGAAGCTCAAGGGTATCAGAGAGCAGCTTCCAAGGCTTTTCCAGCAGGAGCAGATTTTATCAGTAAGTGGACACCAGGCCCGAGGCAGTGGAGCAGGAAAGGGCTCTCTCTTATCCCGGGATAACTCAGCATCAAACCAACTCCAGAGTGGCAGCTCAAAATAAACAGGAGCTAAGCCAGGAAATCTTCTCCCCAGGACACTGTCCCTGTCACAGGGGTCACACAGCCAGCGGATAAATCTCGGGAAGAGCGAGCCACGGGGCACTACAGGGCAAAGCCAGGGGCCCCTTGGCTCCAGGAGCCCTTTGGGCACAAGCCCCTCGCCCCCAGCACGGCACTGGCTGCAGTGGCCACAGACTGGTCCCATCTGTGCACTCCTGGCCTCGCTCAGGAGCCTGCAGGGACCCAGAGAGGCCGGGAGCCTGCCCCGGCAAACGCCTCAGACAATGCATCCCACGTGATCCCTTTGCAATAATCTCCTCCTTTTTGTTTATCAATGCAGCGCTCCACAAGTGGCTGGGGAATGCTTTCTCCCAAAAATACCAGACTGATGCAACAGCCCCGGGCACTTACATCTGAGAGCATCCCCACAAACCCCAGCTGTGCAACACCACTGTTCCCCTCTCCTGGCCCTACACCCCAGTGCCAGGCACAGACACCAGCGAGGGACTCCATCAGTCCTTTACTCTGGGCTGGAGCCTTGTGTAAACAGCTTGCCCAGCACAGACCTGCAATGCTCTTCCTTTCTACTACAGGTAGTATTCTACTCGTGCTCTTTTCTAATCCTCTCTACCAGACCGGGGTCAACATCTCAGCCCAAGCCTCTTGTTTGGAGTGTAAAATAGGCAAAATGCTTTTGGATCATCTGTCTGGACTTGTGAAAAGTCTTGGGGTCCAACAGCACAAGGGCCTGGAGCTGCTGGAGTGAGTCCAGAAGAGAGGGCTGGAGCCAGGCTGGGAGAGCTGGGAATGTTCCCCTGGAGAGGAGAAGGCTCCAGGGAGAGCTCAGAGCCCCTTGCAGGGCCTGAAGGGGCTCCAGGAGAGCTGGAGAGGGACTGGGGACAAGGGATGGAGGGACAGGACACAGGGAATGGCTCCCAGTGCCAGAGGGCAGGGAGGGATGAGATACTGGGAATTGTTCCTGTTGAGGGTGGACAGGCCCTGAAGAGAAGAAGCAGCTGTGGCTGCTCAATCCTTGGAAGTATCCAAGGCCAGCTGGAGGGGGCTTGGAGCTGGGATAGTGGAAGGTGCTGCTGCCCCAGCAGGGAATGGAACAAGATGGCTTTAAGGTCCCACCCAACCCAACCCAACCCATGATTCTCCTGTTCTGTGTCATTCATGGAATGGTAACTTGGTGTGATCTGTGCCATTCCTGAGCACATTCCATCCAGCACTGCTCCTATTATGGCCGAGCAACAAAGAGCCCAGGCCACCCTCGGTGCCCAGCACAGCCTGTGAAGGACACAACCTGCAGCTGAGCCCTTGGGCACACCACGACAGCTCTCTGGGCACACCACAAGGCCACCACGGGCCTGCACTGAAGGACACCACTCCTGCTGCCGGCACTGAAAGGCCTTCTCCCACTGCACTGACCCCGCCCAGGCACGGGAACCCCTCTCCCAGGCCAGAGGGACAGCCAGGACACACGGCTGGAGGGACTCTGCGGGCTCTGCCTCACGGCCCTCACCCCGAGCACAACCAGCTGTGCTCCAATTATTCCCAACACATCTTTATCCAGTTTGCTCTTGGGCAGTTGGAGGAATGGCCGCAGGTGTCAGACAGGGTTTGGCAGCGTTTCTCCTGGGTCTCTCCCTGCTATTTAACCCCTTTGTTCCCAGTGGGCACAGCCAGGCAGACAGCCCCAGCAGTGGGATGGGAGCCTGGAATTGCTGAGGCTGGAAAAGCCCTCAGAGCCCATGGAGCCCAATGCCTCCAGTGCTGCCAAGGCCACCAGGACCAATTTTCATACTCCAACTTTCACCTCCCCTTCCCACATACACAGGAGGTCACCAGGCTGCTTTAATTAGGGATTACACCTCATCAATTATCCTCATGCCTGCAGCTGGCTATTTTTGATGGAATCCCAACCTCACCACTGTCCTTGCTCCTCACCAGCCCATTTTCAGACCACAATTAATTGCTCAAACCCCGAGCCACACGTGCAGCCCCTCCCTGCTTTACGTCATTTACCACTTGAATATGCACAGTCTGTTCTGCCACTTCAGTGCTGAGGGAGACCCCAGAGCCCCCAGTGCCCCTCTCAGTACACCCAGGCCCATTAACAAGGGTGCTACTGCTGCTCTGATTACATTTATTTAACCACGATTTTATCCATCACAGGCTGGCACCTTCTTAGGCTTTGGGTTGTTTTAAGTGCACCCACTCAAGACTCTTATTTGGATAAAAATCAAACCTTAGAGGATTCATGAGCACAGCTGCTTTTCTGCAGCCAGAAAGAGCCCTGGTATCTTATCCCAGAGAGAGCAAACTCATCTTGCCAAGGAATGCTTTACCTGTTGCAAAGCAGCACCAGCTATTCCACACTCCTGTACCTTTCCAGGTGCTTTTCAACCATTTCCCACCTGCTGCAGGATTTTGGGATGACTACTACTCCCCGTTCTCTTTGTCCCACTCTTTCACTCACACTGACTCCTCGCTCTCCTCCTGGCTTTAAAAACATCACTGACTTTCCATGTCTCAAAAGACGCCTCCTAAAGCTGTTCAGGTCTTTTTTAGTCCCTGCTTTGAGCACACAGACAGAAATACCTCCCTGAAATGACAGCTTGCAGAGCTGCTCTTCCTTTTTGTAGCCTGGCACTACCACCAGTTGCTCACGAGAGTCAAAAGGTGCTGAACACTCCAGTTTTGGGGATGCCAGATATCAAGTTTTCCTCCTTGTTCTTTCCTTTACCACCTTCTTGCCACAGGGACATTCCCAGAATAGTTTTGAGTCCCTTGATGCCCTCTGACAGTCAGGTTTGATTTTTATCTTAATCGTCCCTTTGTGGCCTTGCTGCTCTTCAAATGAGGAAACACCTCTGGGTTTGAGTAACCCTCACTGCAGGAATGCTGAAAGCAACAGATAAATCAGCACTTCAGCGATTTCTGCCCAGCTCCAGCTCTGCTTTTGTGAGGCAAAGCTTGCCTGGTAAGCACCTGGAGCAGCCATTCACCATGCCAAGGAACTCAGTGGAGATTCACCCTCTTCCTCAGTTATCCTTCACCTCAGCAAGCCAGGATCTGACCTGAGCACAGCTCCTCCCCAGTTTCTTTCTCTAGGGCTGGGGCTCCTCTCCCTGCAGAGGACACATTTCCTGGCTCCAAACTCTCCTTCAGAACAGCATTCAGCACCGCTGTTAATGATCAATATCAGTAAATAAAACCCAAACCAACCTGTTTAACGTAAGCAAACATACTCTGTCGGTATGGTTTGGTGTTTATTTCTGAAACTCACTGACTCCAAATTCAAATTCATGTCTGAGTACCCAAACTGCACCTTCTCTGCAACTCTTTTGAAGGGATGTGCCACAACAGATGCCTCCATGCTTCACTCCACAGCTAGGCAGGGCAGGGACAGTCGAAGAGGGCAGTAACACCTTCAGGAGTGCCAGGATGGGCAAACATTGTCCTGGAAGGAACTGGAGCTCCCTTCCCAGCCCTGCTTGTGTCAGCTCCCTGCTCCAGCCCCAGGAGCAGAGAGCAGCTTCCCAAAGCCCTTCCCAGGTAAACCACATCCACATAAACCCTCCGAGCAGAATTCTGCATTTTCCAAACCCACAGCCCATACAGGGTCCAATTGCCTCCTAGAAAATCTCTCCAAAAACCCCTCAGAAATATCTTTTGAGTGCCATTAAACACCCCTGCAACAAAGCCAAGCTACCACTGGCAGGAGTTTCCTGCCTTAGTGTAATTAGAGCTCGGTCAAACGAAGTTTATCCATTAAACACTATCATTTCCCTGAAAAACACCTTGTGCAAACATAAATGAAGAGTATTCCCGTTTCAGAGGGAGGGCTGGGGGTGTAGCACCAGTTGGATTCCTGTTCAGTGAAGGGTTCCCAAAACTCGTGGAGTCGGCAGGAAAGCAGAAGTGTGCCCTGGTTTTTCTGGGGAACACGTTCCCTTTTCCTCACAGGCCCAGCCACAGCTCCAGAGGTGTTTCCACCCTGGACTCCGGAATTCTGGAAGCTCTGGTGTCAGTCGTGTACCTACCAGGGATCCCCTCACAGGCAGGATGTGAAGGATGACAGAAGGGAGACAAACCCCACAGCTCTGACCATTTATCCATGAAATAAAAAGCAAAACTTTGGCCATAGCCCTCAGCACGTACTGCCCTGCGTGGTTCCCTCAGAAATAACCCCAAAGCTTTGATCCGTTTTCACAGCTCACAACTCTGCACTCCCAGGTCTCTGGGGCTTGTGGGGGCCCCGAGGGACACAGCACCTGTAAGGTGATGCATGATGCACCTGCCTGGATTGGTTTTCCACTGTTCTGGGTCACAGCAGCACTGGGCAGGGCTGAGCACCCCAGCTGCCAGGGCTCCCAGCCTGAGCAGGAGCCCGGGGCATCTCCAGCACCACACAACTAAACATTTTCCTTCCTAACCATCACAGTTAGGAAGCCAGGCTCAGGAAATCACTGCACTCTTTCTTCCAGATGGAGAAACGATCCCGAAATTCCTCTGTGAGGCAGCAAGTCCCGAAGTCTGACTGGGACATTGTCTTTTGTAAACAAACCAACTATTCTTCCTTTATCACAATGCTCCATACAAGATTAATTCAGATTTAAGAACTACAATCCTGCCCCCCTCCCCACTGCCCACCACACTCTCACTCCAGCTGAAATCACTCCTTTCCTGGGAGGAGAACTTCACTTTTTCCCAGTTATGCCAAACGGCCAAGGCAGTTCTGAGCCTTTGGGGCTGGGTCCTCACCTGAGGACATGAATTAAAAGATTCCCTCCAAGACAGCCACCCTCAATTCCCTGTTCTGGGTATCTTAGATGTGAGCAGTAACATTTCCAGACACAGACACAGCAGCTGCACCACCAGGGAACTGCTCAGCACTCCTTAAACCTTTCCTTCTCACACTTTAATGCACTGCACAAGGGGGAGAAAGGGATGCAAAGGAATTATAATCTCAGATATTAGAGCCAAGGAATGCCTGGAGAGCTGCTTCCACACCTTCTTCCAGTCCCTCCGTGCTCCCAGCACAGGGGACTGTGCCCGCATCTCCCCCAGAGCTTCCCAGAGAAAATCTCTTGTGAAAGGGGAGGAAGGTGCTGCTGCAGCCTTCCCAGGACCCAGGATCTGCTGGAAGTGCTGTGCTGCTGCTCCTCACCTACTACATTCCACTACAGGCAGGCAATGCTATTTTTGTTCCTCGAGCTGTACTTGTTCTACTTTCTAAATTCTCATCAGAGAGGGGGGAAAAAACCGAGATTTTGGTGCCAAAAAACTCTGACGCCAGACAGGCCCAGCAACCCCCTGACTGAAAACGGTGTTGAGTAACTCAGTGAGAGCCTGACTAATTCATTCATTCATCATAGCATTCTGACACTTAAAATACTATTTTAATGCTCCTGAGACAAACCCTGATTGTTCTTGGCTCTTTTGGGATGTTATATTCGAATCATGATTGGAAAAATAAACCATGCCAAGTCGTACCTGGAAACACGGAGCTGTGTCACGTGTTCAGGGAACATCCCGGGGTGTTTTCCTCTCATCCCAACCCCAGCCAGCTAATCTCCTTTCTGCATTACACAACAGCTCGTGTAATCCCAAATTTACCACCCTGGTCCTGCCCTCACAGCTCTGGTTTCACTGAGAGCGAGCTCACGCCTCATCTCTGCCCCTTGAATGAAAAGAAACTTGGTTTGCCTTTCAACAACCCGGAAAAACACGTGGATGCTGCATTCAGGAAATTCTGGCACCAAGGCCAAAATCTTTCCGGAGTGCTCTCCTCGGGATTCTCCCAACGCAAACGCAACCCCAGAAGTGCCTCAGCATCCCAAAAGCTCCTCGCTCGTTATATTAAAGATAACGTAAAGATGCTCGTTCTGACTCGTACGAGGAAGCCGACTCCTAAATTTTGACCGAATGCCCAAGTTCAGCATGACTGAGGGGGGAAGGAACTGCTGAGAGCAGGGAGCCAGTGCCCGAGCAGCACAGCCGATGGCTCTGAGGGGCTGGGGGCCCTGTCCCAGCCCCAGGACTATCTCATTCCCTGTCCCTGGACATACTCCAGCATTCTAATCCTTCTCCTAAAACATCCTGCAGCAGAGGTGAGCAGCCTCTCCTCTCTCCCTCGTTACTTCCCGCACCTCTGACGCCCCAAAAGTTTCTCGGTCTCCCCGAATATGGCCCAGATTGCCAAGGCAGGGGATTATCCCCACGGCATGGACCTGCAGCACCGAGCCCAGTCCCCAGAGACACCGCACCAACAAACCCCACGGAACACAACACTCCACAGTCCTCATTCCCTTTAGGTGTTCCTTACGAATTTCCCCCAGAAAAGAGAGAGGGGAGGATCCGGGGGCGGGAGGGGAGCGGGGGGTGCG
>VWZP01004270.1:75988-93839 GCA_013396995.1 Dicaeum eximium
CTCCGCCCTTTGACCTCCCAGCGGCCGCGGCTCTCGTGCTTCGTCGTTGGGGGATTTTTTTAACCTTTTTTTTTTTAAATGTAGGATGCTGTGGGGTTCGTTAGCTCTAAGCCCGCGTTAATCCTGAGCTCTTCCGCCCGTTCCCGGCCCGGTCTCTCCCACCCCNCCACGCCCACTCCGTCCCGACCACGCCCCCAAGAGAGCAGTGGGCCCTCAATATGAGCTTTATTTGCATGTCCCCGCCCACACGGCGCGAGTTGCGGCTTCGTTTGCATAACCACGCCCCTATCCACGCCCCCGCACTTCGCTGGCCGCGCCCCCTGCGCTCAGGCCACGCCCCCGGAAGCGGCGCGGAGGTGGCGGGAGCACGTGGGGCGGGAAAAGGGCGGCTCGGCGGCACCGGGAGCGGGGCCTGCAGCACCGGGACCGGGCCCTGCGGCACCGGGCCCGGGCCCTGCAGCGGCCAGCGGCTGCGGGTGGGACCGGGCACCGCCCGCGCTGGTTTCGGGGGGACCGCGGAGCCGGCCCGGGCACCCGGGCATGGCGGGAACGCGCGGGTCAGGCGCTCGCAGTGCCGGGTATCCCAGGAGGGACAGGAGGAGTTAAAGCCGGGATTGCGCGTGAGGAGGCCGGGAGCATCCCGGGGCAGAGCACACCGGGAGGGAGGGCCTTGCACCGGCAGCTCTGGCTCGCTGCAGGGGACAGAGGTGACTCTGATTCCCGGGAACAGAAGTGGGCCAGGCACCGGGAGCCCTGGGCACACGCACGGGGAGGGGAAGCGGTACCCACAGACCGAGGGATCTTTCCCCAGCAATGCCGGTGCTGGCACGGGGCGGGATGCTGCGGAACACACTGCCTGCTCCTCCATCTCGAGGGGCTGAGCACCCCCAGAACAGCCTTCCCAGGGCCCTTCCTGCAGCTTTTCCCAGTGTACCACGTCCCCTCCTCCCAGGGCCCTGCAGCGCTGTCCCGCCAGCCCAGCCTCGGTGGGACCTGCCCTGCCTGCAGCCCCCTGCGAGGCCACGGCACTGGAGAGCCCAGCCCTCGGGCCAAGTCCCGCCCAGTCTCTGTGTGTTGCCCAAGCTCTGGCTGGCACGCAAACACCGCCCGTGGCAGCGGCCCTGAGCACGCAGCTGGTGGCTGACCCCGGCAAGGCCAGCCTGTCCTGCCACCGATGGCACCATTCCTGCCATCCACTGTGTGGCTGCCCTCTGCAGCGTCAGCCCCAGAGCGAGGCCTTGGCTCAGCACAGCCACCCCAGCGAGTGCTGATGGCCAAGGCCACTGCTGGACACGGGGCTGGGCTGCTGGCAATGTGGGTTTGCTCCTCTCTGAGGCTCAGCAGCCCCCACAGGTGTCATGTCCCTGTCCAAGCTCACACGGCTGCACAGCACAGGCAGAGCGGCTCGTTCCCAAGGGCTCCCATCCCTGCGTGGGGACATGGGGCATTGGGCCGAGGCTCCTCAGCCCCTTGCTTGGATACAGGCACTGGGTAAGGGCAGAAAGAACCAGGCAAAAGGCAGCAGTGATGTCACACAGTGATGATGTCACACAATGACCCTGCCGGTTTCAAAAGAGGGACACCGAGCCTGGGAGCCAGGCTTGGGCTCTCTCCAAGGATAATCATACAGATATTACTCCAATTATACACCACTCTATGCCTGTCACAGCTGCCGTGCCAGCAGCTACTGGCCCTCCCGTCCTCCCTCTGCAGACTGTGACAGTGCACTGACCCCTGGGCACTGCCACCGCACTGGGACAGCAGCAGTGGCACTGGGCACTGCCACTTCCACAGCAGAGCAGAGACCAGGGGACACCAGGGACAACTCATCCTACAGCACACACATGGCCTGACCCCCATCCCTCCTTGTGGCTTTGCCACAATCCCTGCAGCCTGCCTAGCTTTCCTGGGCTGCCACTGATCAGCAGCCACAGCCCCGAGCTTGCCAGGGCTCCCAAAACTCTAAGGCAAAGGGCACATTCCCAAACCAGCATGGGATGGGTCACTGAGTCTACCTGGAAAATCAGGAATGTGCCCACTGCCCAAGCTGCTATCCCAGATGTGGAGCTGCAAGGACCTGGCAGCTTGCTCTGGACTCTCACAAGTGTGTGGTGTTTTTGTCTCCCAGGATAAATGGGATATCCCAGCAGGAGCAGCTACCAGGAGACCTCCAGGCCTGAGCTCTGCTCCCAGGACTGCCCTTGTGGCCATGGGGAAAGCCCTCTCCTCATCCAGGCTTGGGAGATGCCCATCCCTGCTCCCTGCCAAGGAGCAGGTGGGGAGCAGTTCCCACCCAGAGATCTGTGGTTACTTAATCAATGTACCCTTATCTCATTAAAATTACGGATTATTAATTTTAAAAAATGCTTCAGCACAGGCAGGTCACGTAACTGCTGGTCAGGGTTTGGGATGAGGAAGCAGTGGCTGAGACAGGCTCACAGAGGGGTTTCTCCAACCACAAAGCCCAGGATGAGCTCAGGAAGCCGCAGGAACAAAGCAGGGCAGCGCCCAGGTCTCAGCACAGCCAGGTCAGGGCTATACATGGAGCTGTGGATTTACCAAGTGCATGGAAGCTGGCAGCTGGGCAAACCTCTGCCAGGCAGAGCTGGGAGCAAGGAGAGGATTGCGCCAGGCTCCCAGATTATCCCTGCTCCGCCCGCTGTGTGTCATCTCCTCCCGTGCCAGCGGGAGGGAGGGAGGGANCAGCCCGCAGGGCACCCCCTGCTTGTATTTACATGCTCTAAGGGCCATTCTTGCAAGTTCTCGCTCCCTTTCTTGGCCTGAGTGTGTTGGGAACGGGGTGGGAAGACAAAGGGATGCAGCAGGCCCCAGGCAGGCTGATCCCACGTTGGCACCACTTCAGGTGCACCCGAGCTCCCCTCCCCGGTCAGTTTGCTGTGCTGCTCCTGAAAGGTGCTGCTGGTGCTTCTGCAGAGGCAGGGACTGACACTGCCAGGCTCTGCGCTCTGGCAGTGTCACAGGACTGCAGCCGACAGCCCCCGTGCGAAGAAGGAGACGTTCCTGTCCTGGATCTTGTACTGGTAGGTCTGGACCAGATCCTGCGCCGCCGCCTGCCGCAAGGACAATCTCTTGATTATCTTAATCTGCAAAGGGAAAGGAACAGGAACACCCTCTGTCACCTGGACATTTTATGAGTTTTCTAGTGAAAGCCTGCTGAAGTTTTCTTCCTAGGAGAAGCTCGTTTTCTCTGCAAAGATTTCTGTAAACGTATCTGCAGACTGTGTGTTCAAAGACAAATGTATTCTTTTGCCCTGTCTCCCACATGGAGGATGGGAGCCTTCCTTCTCTCAGCCTGTGATACAGAGAATTGTTATCTCTCTGACTTTGTAAGCATTTTCTGGGATTCAAGCAGTTTGGGTGCTGAGCATGAAAACAGAAAGGTGTTAGCTCAGAACCTGGGCACATATAGCCCAAACTCCTTCTGAACAATAAAGTAATTTTAATAAATCATATAAACCTTCTGATACTGAAGTCAAAGAGTCCTGATTCACCCCCACCGGGACTCCAGCAACAATGCTCTGTCCCTTTGGCTGCCCAGAACATCCTTGCCCCCCATGCCTCTGGCTGGCCTGCAGGGAAGGGGGGTCACTGATAAATAATCCATCAGCAGCTGCCTGTCCCTGTGCCTCTGGTGGCAGCCCCTGATGAGGGATCACACAGTGTCAGCACCCTCCCAGCCCCGCAGAGATCACCACAGGCCAGGCTCAGCTCCACTGTTTGGGGAAACTTCCCAGGAAAGCTTTCCCTCACGCTGGGGTGGGAAAAGCCTGCACTGCAGCCACAATATAAACCCTGAAAGCTTCTGGAGGTGGGGAGTCCCAGGTGGCAGGATGTCCCTGAATATTCCCCCAGAAGCAGAGTGACAGCTGGGTGCTCCAGCAGATCCTGGTGCCCACAGGATTACTCCTTAACCACGCTGCAGCCTGGGCTGCCTCCCACAAGCCCAGGGCCTGCAGTGTTGTAGGTGACAGGGACACGTGCCACCTGTCCAGGCTCTGCTGTGCCTCACCTGCCCGTGAACATCCTTGCAGAAGCCGGTGGCCAGCCCCTCTGCCCACAGGATGAGGTCGCTGTGATGACACAGGGAGTTCACAACCAGCTCATTCTCCTCATCTTCTGAATCCTCACTGCTGTGCACCAGCACCACGACGTTCCCCTGGAACAGGAGCAGCAGGCAGGGATGAGCCCCTGGCTGGGCCTGATCCCTCAGGTGAAGGACACGGGGGTGGCAACAGGAGCTTTCACAAACACCCCATCCAAGCTCCAGCTTGGTCTGAATTCCACAGGGAAAATAACCAGCAGCTGCTAAGGGAGAGGCTGGACACGGCCCAGCCAGAAACCCCCCATACCTTGGCTGATTCTCAGTGTGGGCAGCAGGGGAGGGGGGGATTCTGCCCCTCTGCCCCACTCAGGTGAGACCCCCCTGCAGAGCTGCCTCCAGCTCTGAGGCCTAAACCAGAGGTGTCCCTGCCCACAGCACACGTGATCTTTACGGTCCCTTCCAACACAGGCCATTCTGTGATATATAAACACTGAAGAGCTCACTGTACATTGTGTACACACACACACACATATATATGTAATGTGCAGTCTAAAAATACCTCCAGCCTTTGTAAGGAGACAATGGCTGAACCAGTCTGTCAGGCTGGGCAGACAGCACTGACTGAATTCAGAGCAGGTAAATAAAGAGGTGGCCAAAGGGCTGCAGCAATGCTCACAACCTCACAGCTCTGAGAGGGAGCAAACACCTCCCCAACACACTGACTGTATTAACATCCACCTCAGGAGACTGCCTCAGCCCATGCAAGTCACCAGTGACTTAAAATAACACGAATTCTCAATCAATTAAATGTACTTTAAAGTTTCAGAACACCTCAGACAGAAATAGCAAAGTGTTAGTGTGGTTTATCATCTTTTTCAGCTCTTTGGAGGTAAACAGTCTCTGCGAGCAGATGATCCCATCAGCAGTACAGCCCAACACCCTGTGCCGTGTGAAGTGCAGGGTGACAACACCCAACACCCCTGGCTCATTCCTCACCCCTGCAGGGAAGCGCTCAGGGAGGGGATGCTGCCTGTGATGCAGAGTTTGGATGTGACTGTGAGCACCTCTGGCTGTGGTGCTCTCAGGAGTCCCCACATTGCTAGGAGATCTCTGTAGATCATCACCCCACCCTGGGGACCAGACATGCTGAAGGGTGGTGGGAGCAGGGCCTGGCGTGCCCCCGAAGGGGCCCTTCATTTCTGTCCCCTGTGAGACTCACCAGCCCCTCACACGACCCGTTTCCACCCCTGCCCTCCCACACACGGGTGTGAGTCAGGATCTCTGGAGAGCCAGGAGCTCCAAAAAAAACTATTTTACACCTCAAAACCTTGTTCTTACATCAGAGACACACAGAACCCTTCTCTGGGCAGCATCTCCCAGGAATCCAGCTGAACAGGAGCCTGTGCAGGTACTCAGGGGCCCACACAACTCCCAAGAGTGGCCCCAGAACAACAATGTGAACACCTTGGACAGGCAGAGCCTTTCAAACACCTCACTATGGTCAGATGGGAAGAGAAAATGAAGGCAGGCTTTGCTCTGGAGGCTCTGTGCACAGCCAGGCCCAGGGGGAGCAGTACCTTCAGCTGGCAGCACACGGACACGCGGCAGTAGTGGATGAAGTCCAGCACGGGCACCGGTGCAGCCCCCAGGCTCAGCAGGACACTGAGGTCATCCACCAGCAGCACGGGGCCTTTCCAGGAATCAGGGTCAGCGGGAGTCAGGGACACCCGCACAAACTCAAACAAGGCGCGGAGGTCAGGGGTGCTCCCGCTGGAACACAGGAAGGAGGTGTCAGGGCTTGGCACCACGTGTCCTCCTCCTCACCCACTGACTCAGAGTGGGGATCACCAGCCTGCCCCCTCCCTGCTGCCCCCACTGCTGTGACAGTCACCTCCTTGCTGCCCCTTCAGCCCCTGCTCCTTTCCACCTGCGTGTGGTGAAACCCTCCTGCCCTGCTCCAGGGATCGTGGAATGGTTTGGGTGGGAAGGAAACTCAAACCCATCCAGTGCCACCTCTCTGCCATGCAGGGACACCTTCCACTATCTCAGACTGCTCCAAGCCCAGTCCAACCTGGCCTTGGACACTGCTGGGGAAGGGTCTGGCCTTTGCTGAGCTTCCCAGGCAACATGAAGAAAATGGTGTGAGAATAAACCCAAAAGCCAGCATGGATAAAGCAGCACTGTTCTCTTGGCTAAGAATAAAACTCAAAATAATGAAAGAAGGGAATAAAAAACTTGGCTGGGGTTTTGTTTGACACAAACCTGTGGTGTGCCAAAATAAATGTTTTTCTAGACCTGTGACATGCTTGGCAATGAGGATAGAGGTGGAAGCTCCCCTAAAATTCTGGAAAGGGGGACAGGATCCCTCCATAAGCAGCAGTGAGGGACAGGCCAGGACACTTAGGGGGATGTGCACAGTGCTGGCATTTCCCTTCACTTGGTGTCCAGCTGAGGCCTTGGAGGGGAGCGCAAAGGGCAGCGGGAGCCAGTCCTGAACCTTGGGTGGTACTTCTGGTGCCAGCAGATGTGAGGGGGAACACTCCATGCTCAGGCTCACCTCAGAAACTGCAGAGGACTGGGCTGTCCTGGCTGCTCCTCCTCCCCAAACAGGAGGTCAAGGCAGGACTTGAGGCCCTCCAGGAAGACAAGCTGTCCCCGCTCCTTGGCAGCTGCCAGACTGACTCCCTCAAGAGAAGAAAACATTAGGTTTCAGAGTGAACACTTATGGAAAATGGTGCACACAGAACCACGTGGGTCAACAGCCAAATTTTCATTCTTATTTGAATCAAATCTTATCTAAATGTGCTGAAAAAGTCGGTGCTTCAGGGATGAAATGGGCACTTCTGTTACAGTCACTGGTGGCACATTCGCTCTTCTGTATTTTGCCAGGAGACAACAAAAACACACTCTGGTTTGGGGGCTCAAACACCCTGGAATTCCTTTTTGGAAGCCAGCCTGGTGTGCAGAGGCAAGGAGAGAACGGCCCAGGCTTCTCCAAGGGCCTGCCCTGAGCAATTCCTTCACCTCCCTCCCTGGGTGGTGAAAGCCTTTGTTTTTCACTATCTCCAGATCGTGGCTGTGGCAATGAGGGCTCCTGGCACAGCCCACGCAGCTGAGCCTGGCACAGGCTGGATCCTGAGAGCACCGTGGGCTGGGCATCCTGGCACTTGCACAACACCTGGGAGAGAGCAGCCAGGGCTCCCACGGGAAGCAGCCCTGACTCCACCCACAGGAGGAGGAGGAGGAGGAAGGACCATGACAAACGCCTGGGGCTGCGACTCAGACTCAAACTCAGCTGGCTCACAGCCCTGCCTGGTGGCGAGGCCAACTGAGAGCCACGTGCTGGGAATGTCCAGCTCCAATGGAGACATCCCACAGCTGCAGCAGACATGGAGAAGACTCCAGCTGGAGGTCACAGAATTCTAGAAAGGTTTGGGTTGGAGGGACGTTCAAAGATCATCCAGTTCCATCCCTCTGCAGGGACACCTTCCACTGGACTAGGTTGCTCCAAGCCCTGTCAAGGGCTGAAGGAGCTGGGGAGCCTCAGCCTGGAGAAGAGGAGACTCAGAGGGGACCTTCTTGCTCTCCACAGTTTATTCTCAAAAAGGGTGGTCAGGCACTGGAAGGGGCTGCCCAGGGCAGTGGAGGAGTCACCATGCCTGAGGGGATTTAAAAGCCTTGTGGATGTGGCACTTGGGTTAGTGGTGGCCTTGGCAGTGCTGGGAGACAGGTGGACGCAATGATCCTTGAGGGCTTTTCCAACCTCAATGGTTCCATGACCATGGGCAGTACAATTATTTCCTGGATTGGACTAGGTGACCTTTTCAGGTGTCTTCCAAGCCAAACTATTCCATTATTATCTTCCCAGGCTCAATTTTTCAGCACTATCACTTTGTAACATGGATACTAAGAATAATCTGAGGCCTGACTGAACCCAATCTACTGGCATCTCTTCTCTGCTTTAAATGGAAGTTGATTGGACTCCCATCCCTGGGAATCCTGCTACCTGAGAAGAAGAATGCTTCCTCTATTTTCCTTCTACTTAGCTGGGAAGGAACATATGCCTGAATGCTCATTCCCTCTTCAAACTCCCCCTATAAAGCAATAGACTTTTTTTGAGCACTTCCCCTCAATAACAGCTTCAGAAATAGCAGCATTATTAGGCAATTCTGAGCACATGATGGAAAACTTCCTAGCCAAGGACAGAACCACCTTTATGTGGCAGGTGAGGAGTGAGGAACAGCCAGCAAATAAATACCTGCCATGCCATAAAGAAGGGCTGGGCTGCACAGCAGCCTCCCAAACCTCATGCCCTCAGGGATTTCTGCAGTCCATAGGACTGAGAACCCGCTGAAATGCTGTGACTAAATTCACTATTAATATCAATAATTCACTAGCTGATTTTACCTTTGCTTCAGCCGTTTCTTCCTGCACACACAAACTCTCTGTACCTCAGATCTGCAAGAAAAGTGTCCCCCCTTCACCCTTCAGAAGAGAGCTCAGTGCTGTGACACCAGGGCCTGCCTGGGTGACAGAGAAAGAAGGGCCACAGCAGCCAGGGACAGGGTGCCTGTGTGTCAGACCAAGAATTCAGCCCCCTCAGTGGCACTGCATGGACCCAGCAAGTCCAGACTCATTTTCCAACAGGGGAACAGTCTCAGAGAGACCTGAACTCACCCACTGCAGTCGCCTGCCACAGCAAACCTCTGCCTGTTTCCCTGCTGGCAGCCCACCCAGTGTGACCACTGGGAGCAGCACAGGAAGCATCAGCTAGCTTGGAAAAGTGGGAGAAGCGCTCAAAATGGCCAGTGGCACCTTCCTGAGTGCAGGACTGATGTCCCTGCAGGACTCATGCCCCCACAGCTGAGGCACAGCATTGCCCAGCACCCCAAGAGCCTGAAAGCTTTCACTCTGTGCCAGCAGCCTGCTCCATCACCCTGGAGCACAGGACACTCTCTCTGGCACACTGTCAGCCATCGACCCAGCCCAGGAATGCTCCTGCAGCAGCAGCTCAGCTGCTCCTGTCCCTCTGGGGAGCTGCTGGAGCGTGGTGCCCCCCGGCCTGCAGCAGGGACAGCCCCTCACTGCTGGCCATTCCACACAGGAAAGCAAAACATCCGAGGGACAGAAGGAATGGAGTGTGCAAAGCAGGGGGAACGAACTCATCAGCAAACACAGCTGTGGGACAAAGTGTGGCCATCAGTAATCAGGCCAGGCCATGTCCTCCAGGCTGTGAGCTCAGAGCAGGGGACAGGAGATGGGTATCAAATGGGGACAAATCTGGTTTCCCTGTAAAACAAAACAAACTTTGTACAAGTGAGGGTGGGAACACCAACCTGGCAGGGTGTCCTGCTGCTGTTTGTCCTGATATAGCCCTGCATGTTCTCTGCAAGGTCAGGGCCAATTACATTGACAGTGCCTCAAGATGAAGTGTGGGTCCTCAGGGAAAGAGGACACAGGCACAAAAAGCCAGGGAAGTTTTTTCCTGCATGTAAAGATACATCCCTGGATTTAGCTAACACATAAGGAAGTGGTTTGGGACTTGTAACACCTAGCACACTGGGAAAGCAGCAAGTCCCTGGAAGCACCACATCAGCTGTGTATAAATATTCACTTTATCACCGCACATCAGTGCTACAAGTGTCACTGCACAATCCACCCTGGCTCCAGGAGCCTCCTCCTGGGCCTGGGACTACCCTACTCCCAACAGAAACTGGGGCATTGCTCAGTTTTGGAGCTCTTTCAAGTGTAGGCTTTCCTAAGGGCATAATCACAGCCACAGAATCACTGAGGCTGGAAAAGTCCTCTGGGTCCCTCCAGCCCAGCCATTCCGCCAGCACTGCCAAGGCCACCACCAACCCATGTCCCCAAGTGCCACATCCACAGGGTTTTTAAATCCCTTCACCAATGGGGACTCCACCCATGGAGAAGCTGGGCAGGTGTGCCAGGGCCAGACAACCCTTTTGGGGAAGGAATTTTCCCAATTTCCCCCCTGCCCCTGCCCTGGCCCAGCCTGAGGCCGTTCCCTCTCCTCCTGTCCCTGTTCCCTGGAGCAGAGCCCGACCCCCCCGGCTGTCCCCTCCTGGCAGGAGCTGTGCAGAGCCACAAGGTCCCCCCTGAGCCTCCTTTTCTCCAGGCTCAGCCCCTTTCCAGCTCTCTCAGCCACCCTGGTGCTCCAGACCCTTCCCAGTCTCCACTCCCTTCCCTGGACATGCTCTGTCCTGTATCTGGGGACCGCAAAACTGTCCCCAGGACTGGAGGTGCCTCAGCAGTGTCAGCACAGGGGATGGGCACTGCCCTGGGTCTGCGGCCACACCATTACTGGTCTCTAGTAAAGATCTACAGCAGCAAGTTCTTAAGCAAATTTAAGAGTAAAACTACCCTGCCAAGAAGCACCTTTTCTGAGCCTGACGTGTTCATCTTGCAAAGAAGGATTAAAGCAAAGAGAAGATGTGATGGAGACTTGGATATAAATAACTGATGTTGTGACCTGCAGCTCCTCAGAGCTTGGGAGGAATTCACAGCAACGACCACAGGGGCACCTATGAAGCTGCAAGGCAAGAGTGACTCAGAGCTGAAAGCAGCTCAGCTGAGCTGTGCTTATCACCGCCTTTGTGGCAGCCACCTTTTGTTCAGCTATCAGACAGCAAATCGCCCCCATTTGCATCGCACGTGCGCTCCAGCTAATCCTCCTGTTCTCTCTCTCCTCAGCCTCCCAGCCAGGGAGATGTCAGCAGCTCCCATTAAGCGTATGCCGGGAAATCTCTGCATTAGGAAACACACGGACTGGAGGAGCAGGCAAGGATCCCGTATCTAACAGCTGGATTTCCTCCCCACACCGCCTGCTGCGCCCCATCTCCTGCCCCACTCAGCAAGCTCCCTCCACGATCTCCTCCCCTCTGCACCGCAATGGCCAAGACAGCTCTGTGCTGCTGGGGGGTGGTTTGCTCAGCCAGGGGGATGTGCTCGGCAGGGGGATCACACACTGAGTTACAGCTCTCTGGGGGAACACCGTGTTAGCTCTGCCCACTGCATGCACCCCGGGCCACTGATCTCCTTTCAAAAGGTAAAAAGTGAGCAGTAAATAAAATACAGCTGTTTAGCAGCACCTCGTTTACAGTGGGGAATACAATACCTGGCTCCTCAACACCTGGGAGTCTTTATGAGCAGCAGTGCTGCTGGGATTCACAGCTGAACCAGAGGAGGGAGGACCAGTGCAAGCTCTCATCCCTCCTGCCCTGGAAGGTCACCTGGACTTCCCACCTGGAGCATTTCACCTTGGAATGTTGTACAAAGAGCTGAGCGAAGCAGTTTGGAGCTCAGACAATTTGCTGACACCAAGAATTACCCTGCCTGCTTTGTCTCTGTTTCCTCATTTCAGAGTACACATAATCCTTGCCCAACCCACCATGGGAAGGAAATCCCTGGGTTTACCTGTGGCTGCTCACAGGAGGGATGGCTCAAAGGGATGGCTCAGCCCAGAGGCAAGAAGAGGCACACAGGTGTCCTTGTGATTCAGCCCTCCATCCCAACAGGAACCAGAGGACAGGGGACAAAGTCACCTCAGGAGCTCCTGCAGGTGTGCAGGGGTCCTGGGAACACTGACACCACAGCATTTTCCTCTCCAGGGGATTAAGGAACCTCCATCCACCAGTCTGGGCCTGTCTGGGGAACACTGATGCCCAGAAAACATTTCTAAGCACAAAGCAAGCAGCCGTGCAGCTCTTGACAGGACAGAGCCCGTGGGGCTCCTCACAGCCAGGTTTTTGCATGAAAGTGGCCTTTATCCCCCATCACAGGAGCACCAATCCTGACTGTCCCCATCAAAACCTGGAAACGTTTGCTCACACACAATTCCTGCTCCCCATTCCCATTCCTTCCCACCCAACAGAAACTACCTGGAGCCCTAATAATGAACCCTTGCCAAGAGACTCACCAGTTTCTGTGCCACGATGTTGTAGTGGCTGAAGGACTGGAGCAGGGCCACAAAGCAAACCTTGCAGCCAGCTGGGGAGGGACAAAAGCACACATTAGCAGTTCCACTCTGCAGCTGACATTATCAAAGCTCATAAATCACAGCAGCCAGGCCACAGATCTGTCTGGAAGGACCTTGAAGTGATGCAGGTCTAGATAGACCTCCTTTGCTTTCACCCTTCTAGAGGATATCCGCATTAGTGAAAATGCTAGTTTAAGGAGTGGGAAAGAAGGAAAAAGATGACTTTAAAAAGTGTAAGGGCCCTTTTCTGCCTCATGCCAGGCCAGCCTGGGACCTCCTGGCCCTGTTTGCTGGTGTTACGGTAAAGAGGCCAAGGGCTGGCTGGGAAAACACCAACATGCCAAAAATTCCCATTTTAGCTCTCACAGGGCAAGTAACCTTGACTGCAAAAACACACAGAACAGGGAATTGTGTCAGACACCTAAATAAAATGTGATTTTGGAGCACAGTCTGGGTATGAACATAACCAGTGTTTGTTGGACATGGATTTCAAGTAGAACAAGTCAGTGGCCTAGTGGATAACATGGGGATGCTGCAAACAGGGAATAACTGCACCCAGGTCCTGGGCTGGAGAGGGGCAGGTGACAGCCAGCACACGTGTCCTGAGACACATTCATATCCCACAGGGCTGCCCTGGGGGTGGAAGGCTTTTGCCAGGCACACTGGCAGCTCTGGACTCCCAGGGCAGTGCTGTGGGGCAGGACATCAGCAGAGCTGAGGCAATGTCTGGCAGGTCTCTTGAACCATTCACACTGTTACCAACCCACTTTCCACAGGATTTCCCTCTGTTCCATTATCTAAAAAATATTTCAAAGCAGGGTGAAGCCCCAGTTGGGGCAGTGGCAGTTCTGGGGGCAGAATGTCTCCATCCCATGGCCTGCCCAGCACTCTGAGCTCCCTTTTGGGCAGTACCAGAGCTGCTGGGCTGGTGGCTGTGCCAGCAGAAAGCTGGAGGAGCCCCTGAGTCCAGCGCCTGCTCTGCAGGGGCCAGGAGGTTACTCACAGGGGAAACTGTTCCCAGAAAAGTAATTAGACACCTGGCCAGGCTCTGTTTGTTTCTTGACTCACTCTGAGCTTATCTGTTGTTAATTGGTCCTGATATGTGTAATTACATCATAAAAATGGACACAGTGAGGGAACTGCACTGAACACCTCCCTGTCAGAGCCTGTGTGATTTACAGCCATTGCCACAATCTGTGACGAAACAAAGCACAGAATTATGGGATGTACCCAAGGATACAGAGGATTTCCAAGAACAAGTCAGGACGGGACCCATAAATCCTACCCCCCAAAGCTTTGTGTTTATCCAAGGATAACTCACACTCTGCAGAGCTGCCCTCTGCTCATGGAGCAACCCTGAGAGAACCTGCGAGGTGTCCCTGCCTCAGAGTGCTGCTGCTGACCCACCTCTGAGGTAGAAGGAGAGGAAGTGGTGCACCAGGAAGCTGCCATCTGTCCGGGTGTCTCGCAGCAGTGTGAATTTACCCTGGAAAAGAGGAACCAAAATAACAGAGTAAGGCAAAGGCACAAACTACTCTCGGTAGACAAGATGTTGGCTCAAGCTGCAGGAATTCTGCAGGAGCTACTCAGAGGAAGAAGTGGACAAGCATAGCTCCAGCCTCTCATTTACAGAGAGAAGCCAACCCTTCCTCAGGACACAGCCCATGGGGAGGCATCTGAACCACAGCATCACTAAAGTTGGAAAAGCCCTCTGAGCCCATCAAGTCCAACCATTAACCCAGTTCAACCATTACCCAGCACTGCCAAGCTCAGCACTGAACCATGCCCCTACATGCCCAGTGTCACCACATGTCCACCCTAAAAACCCTTGTGCTCAGCTGTGAGCCCAGCTGGACCCCCACGTCTGTGCCCAACAGATGCCACTCTCTCCCCTGGGAAAAATGGACATGCAGCACAGTGCTCCCAGTGCCACCACATCTGGAGCCTCTGGTGCTGGACACCATCAAGGGGGTTCTGGGCAGCTTCCACCTCCCAGCTTTGTGCCCCTCTCCTCCAATTCACAGGCATCTTTCTTCTCTGAGTGGCAGGGGAATAACAGCCACTCATTCCATTCCCAGCCCATTCTCCCCCGGCCACAGCCAGCATTGCCAGGGTGTTTAAAATGCCAGCACCACTAGAGCTGCTGTTCCTCCTGTGCCCAAAGAGCCCTCCCTGTCCTCCCTTCCAGGTTTACTTCCAACGTGCCACCTTCGGGGTAGAAAACCTTAACACCAAAATTGTGTAGCGCAGCAGAGCTCTCAGCACAAGGTATAAACCTTGTTTTGATCAGGCAGGAAATTAATCCTGTTCATTAGTGCACACTTATTATCAGCCTCAGCCTCATCAAGGTGTTTGTTGCCATTAAAATCTTAGTCAGGATGTTTCTTTAATCAATACAAATCATAGATGAGCTGCTTGGAAACACAAAGAACTTATCAAAGTGTAGTTTTTCTACTCCCAAGAACAGAAAAAGCCTTTCGCAGCAACAAGCCATCTCCGCACAGGCAATTCCCAAGCCATCCATCAGAACAAGCTCCCCAGTGCCTAAAGCCTAAAGTGGAGCGAACGGAACAGCAAATATTGAACATGAGGCAGGGAATGCAAAGCAGAGGCTGGAGCAGGGAAGCTGCTCTCCCTGAGCTGGAGTGAGAGCTCTTCCCCCCAAAAGAGGGATTTGCCTCAACAGCCACTGCAGTGACAGGGACACCGCCCCAAGAATGCCCTCCACGGAGGAGCCTGGAGGAGACTTGTGCTGAAACCCAGACATTCAGGGGTTTATCTTCTGCCACTCCATCCCCTTCAGCTCCCCTGTTCCCCCACTAGAGCCCCAGGAAGCGCAGGCCGAGCGCTCCCCGTGTGCCCTCCCTCCAGCTGGCCCCCACAGGCTGTGCTGGCACGGTGGGATTGTCACTCTGAGCACACGGCATCGTGCTCTTCCGAAGGCAAAGCCTTCCTGTAGAACCTTCTCCACCAACCCAGCCCGTTCTGTCCGTGCTCTGCCCTCACGCTCTCAACACCTGCAGGATATGAGGCAGAAGCTGCAGCTACTTGTGAGGAACTGCCAAAGTCCCTCGGTGGGGCAGCAGCGGGTGTCACAAGCCCAGGGTGACACGGCCACGCTGGCAGCAGCTCCCCGCACCCAGCAGCGCTCTGGAGACAGCGCCCGTCAGCGCTCGGGAAGCGGCACGGCCGTGGAGCTGCGGCAGTGGGGATGGCAGTGCCCGGAGGGAGAGGCTGCAAAGGGCTGGTGTTACACAGCGGGACACGGGGACAGCCTGGGCACCCCAGCACGCTGCAGGGACGGGCTCTGCACAGCCCCCGGTGACACTGAGGGGATGCACACACACACACACACATACAAACCCACACACACAGACACACACACACAGACAGAGACACACAGACACACACACAGACAGAGACACACACACAGACACACACACACACAGACACACCCGCACACACACACAGACACACACACACACCCGCACACACAGAGACAGACACACNATCATTTGCTACCAGAGTAAAGCAGATTTCCACCATGAGTATGGCAGGGCATGCAGCCAGCCCCCACTGCAGTGCCGCACACCGCTGGCGGGGCAGCCAGCCACGCTGGTGTGACACCCGGACAAAGGGGAACCTACTGTGCGGGGTGGGATGGGGAGGGCAACTCAATCCCAGGGAATTCCCCACACAGAGGAGGCCTTGGCGGCTCCTGCGCTGGCTGGCAAGCCCAAACCCAGGATCTTGAGGCCAAATCTTTTGGTTTTTGCTGTGTGGAATTTCCTGTTGGCATCAAGGTGAGCTCCCTGCCTCAGAACCAGGCTCGTGGATGACTGCATTCCCGGCCATCCACAGCTCCACCACCAAACACCCCTTAGAGCACAGGCTGACTAACTCCACCAAGCACTTCCCTCTCAGTGTTTCACGTGCATGAAAGACCCAACATCAACCCACAGGAACCACAGGGCTCCAGGACTTTGCATAGTCACAATATCCTGTACTACCACCGAGCCTCAGCCAACACCTGCACCAGATCTGCTCTGAGCCTCAAGGGCACCATCCCAAATTCTCCTCAGGATTGTTTCTCCATCAGACCAGCACTGCCCACTCCAGCTAGCCTGACAAGGAATGACCTCAGAAGTATCTTCCAGATCAAGGAGAATCCTCACCTATTCCCATCAAAGCTGGTAGTAGGGCAAGGGGGGAAAACTGGAGATAAAGGGGGAAACTCATAAATTATCACCCCAAACTTGCTTTTGTTATCTAAGCTTGTAACTGTCAGGAAAAACATGAAGTAACATGCAGCACATGGATAATTTATTAATAATTACTGACGACACCGAGCTGGTGGTGTGGTCACACGCCAGAGGGAAGGGATGGGCCATCCAGAGGGACCTGGAGAAGCTGATGGAGTGGGTCCATGGGAACCTCACAAGGTTCAACAAGGCCAAGGGCAAGGTGTTGCACTTGGGTCAGGACAATCCCCAGAATCGGCAAAGGCTGGGGATGGAGGGATGGATGGAAAATGGATGAGCTACCCCAGGGCTGGAGCCCAGCTGGGAGAGCTGGGAATGTTCCCCTGGAGAGGAGAAGGCTCCAGGGAGAGCTCAGAGCCCCTTGCAGGGCCTGAAGGGGCTCCAGGAGAGCTGGAGAGGGACTGGGGACAAGGCCTGGAGGGACAGGACACAGGGAATGGCTCCCACTGCCAGAAGGCAGGGAAAGGTGGGATATTCAGAAGGAATTGCTCCCTGGGAGGGTGGGCAGGCCCTGGCACAGGGTGCCCAGAGCAGCTGTGGCTGCCCCTGGATCCCTGGCAGTGCCCAAGGCCAGGTTGGACAGGGCTGGGAGCAGCCTGGGACAGTGGAAGGTGTCCCTGCCCAGGAGAGGAGGTGGCACTGGATGAATTTTAAGGCTCCCTCCAGCCCAAACCACCCTGGGATTCCATGACTGACATTTTGCCTGCACAGCTCTCACACAGAGCAAGGGTGTTTAGGTCCAGCGTGACTTCATTGACACAACACCTCCCTGGAACAGCTACATTAATTAATTTAGTGCCCGTGAGAAACGACTAAATGACAAGTATCTCTAGAACAGCTCCTCGGTCCGGAGCAGTGTCCACCAGCGGGTTTAAGGCCCAGTTCTGCGTTTATTCCCCGCACGGCAGCACGGACACACCGCGGGAACAGAGCTCGGCCGCTTCTCAGCGGCGGATGCCGGAGCCAGAGCCGTGAGGGACGGCGGGGAGCCGGGAACGGGAGATGGAAGGGCCGAAGGCGGCTGAGCTCTGGGACCGGCCGCAGCCGCCGCCTCCACGGAGGCTGCGCTCCTCCCAGCGCGCCCCGCCGCTCCCGGCGGCCCCAGCCCGTCCCTCCCGCCCTCTCAGCGCCCGCTCAGCGCCTTCTCACCGCGTCCGGGCGCTCCGGGGAGGCCCCGAGCAGCTCGTTCAGCTCCGCGAACATGGCGGGCGGCGCTGAGGGAACGCGCAGGGCGGGAAACGCCGCGGGGCCGCGCATGCGCCGGGCGGGGGCTCCCCCTGCTGGCGGGGCGGGGTGGGGCCGGAGCCGCCATTGCCGCCCCCTGAGGAGCCGCGTGCGCAGCCAATTAACGGGGCTGGATCGCTAATTAATGGGGCTGGATCGGCAATTAACGGGGCTGGATCGCTCATTAATGGGGCTGGATCGGCAATTAACGGGGCTGGTTCGCTAATTAATGGGGCTGGATCGCTCATTAATGGGGCTGGATCGGCAATTAACGGGGCTGGATCGCTCATTAATGGGGCTGGATCG
>VWZP01004271.1:1221-30455 GCA_013396995.1 Dicaeum eximium
TGTGGATCCCAAAAAATCCCCCCAAATCCCCCTGGTTCTCCCCCCTTCCCAGCCCAGCTGTGGATTCCAAAAATCCCAAAAAATCTCCCCAAATCCCCCTGGTTCTCCCCCCCTTCCCAGCCCAGCTGTGGATCCCAAAAATCCCAAAAAATCCCCCCAAATCCCCCTGGTTCTCCCCCTTTCTCCCACCTGTGACACAACCAAACAAACCACACAGTCCTGTTTTTAAAACGGGGCCTTTCTCCATTTTATTTTGCCCAATAAAAATCCTTCACAGTCAGGTCGAGAGAGGAGAGTTGGAGATACGTATACATATAGATCTGCATGTCTATTTATATATATACATACCTCTGTACAGATATATTTATATATTCACCGTAGAAAATGGCAAAGGCAGTAGCTTTTCACATCTGGATAACCCAATGGGAACAGACAACAGACCAGCAGGGAATTGGGAAGTGTGGTGGAGTTTTAACAAAAAAACTCTGAAACAGATACACCTTTGCTGTACAAAAATCTCAGAATGCTGCATGTTACCTCTTNTTTTTTTTTTAAATTTATTTTTTGTTCAACCTCTTGTCTTTAAACACACTTAACCAGAGTCAAGACAACAGTGTTTGGAAGTGACCAAGTGGACAGGAGAGACACCCGACATCATGGAGTTGTTTTTTTTTTAAATATTTTTATTCTTTTTAAAGTATATATATATTTATATATATATAATTTTTTAGCTTTTTTTATGTTTATTTTTTATTTTTTAAAGGGTTTTTTTTGTTGGTTTTTTTTGGGTTTTTTTTTGCAAAGTCTCGTTTAAACGCAGTTTGGAGAACCAGCAACAGTCGACGCAGAAACAGAACAGTAACAGAGTCGAGTTCAGAACACTTCTGGTTTGAATTCACAGTCAGAGGAGAGAGAGAGAGAGGAAAAAAAAAAAAAAGAGAGGGACACCGAGGCGTCAGGAAACGAGAGGGAAGAGGGCACGAGGCTGGGATTGAATTTACACGCGGGATGGACGAGGGGTCCTGCAGAGGGGCCCGGCCCGGCGCCAGCGGAGCTCCTCTTATTGCTGGTGAAGTGGGACAGCAGCCTCGCCCACGCCGCCCTCCTCCCGTGGGGAGCTGGGATTTGGGGGCACAGCTGTGGATCTGCTGGAGAACGCACGACTCGGCCACGTGCACGGGTTTGGGGCCAGGAAATCCCGGGCCAGCGCGGCTCCTCCGGGCTCACAGCGGTTCCCGGGTCCCGGAGAGTGCAAACGAAGACACCTTGGAGGAGCTGGGCTCTGCGGGGACACGGCTGCCTGGGAAGGGACTGCATAGAGGCATCGGCCGGGTGTGCAGCATTGGGACGCTCCCGGAGCTCTGCCCGCGCGTGTTCCGCTCCTTTCGGTCACGGGAAAGGGGTGCAGGGGCCTTCTCCTCCGAGCCTGGCCCTCAGGAAGGGCAGAGCCACGGCGTCCCTCTGCTCGTCACCGAACGTGACACCCCAGTGGCTCCCACAGGGAGAAGAGCTGCTGCAGGACCCGGTGACAGCCATGGATGGGCACCAGGAGGGCATGGTCACACCCCTGGGTGTCCAGGCTGGTGGCCTGCTGGATGTGGGAAGCTTTGGGCTCTCCGGATAAATGGGGCCACCAAGCTCAGAGCCAGAGCTGGCTATTTAGAGCCAGACTGGGCCTTGCATCCCTTTCCTAAGGAGTTGAGACCAGGGCTGGAGCTGTGAAGGTATCCACAGGAATGTTGGCTTGCCTGCAGGTGTCAGAGCTGGGAAGAGTCCCTTTTAAATCTCCCTGGAAAAACCTATTGCTTTGGGACAGAAAGCAGAGACTTCCTGCCGGAGAAAATGGATTTTGAAAGAGCTGTGGAGGCACAGCCTGGTCCCAGGCTCCAGACCTGACTCCATCCTTGTCACTGGGAGAGCCAGGGAGGAGGATTACCCTGAAAATACAGGAGCTTGGTGCTGATGGGAGCTGCTCTCTGCCAGCATGGATATTGGGAAGCCAACATCTGCAAAGAGCTGGATGTGATCCCAATCCCTTGATACACTGTAGGATCCTGCGTGCCCCACGGGACCTCACAGACCTTTCAGACCTCTGGTTTTTCCAGAGGGTGGAAGGACCAGGGAGCTCCAGAGCTGGGTGGTGATGGTGTGAATCCCCGTGCAGTGATCCCACAGGACTGCAGGCCATGGGAATGTCCTTCAGCAGGAAGCCAGATTGTCCTTGGAGCTAAAGCAGGGCTGATGGAGCTGCCATGGGAGTGTCAGAGAGGAGGGGATCAGTGTTCTGGAAAGCTCCTGAGAGCAGGGTTGGGATAACCCATTCTCAGTGGGGGCTGTAGCTCCAGCTTGTCCAGATGTACCTGGAAGAGCACTGGGAGAGGCACTGACTGCTCCAGTGGGATGGGGATTATCTCAAAGGAGGCAGGAGAGCCTGGAGAGGTGGAGCAGAGGAGCAGCAGGGCACAGGCAGCACATGAACAGGTTTTTAGCAAGGGGTCTTGGTGAACAGCAACTTATATAAAAGGGTTTCAAGGCTTAAACTGAAGATTTGGGTTAAATTAACAGTGAGTTGGGCTCTTTCCCATCCCAGGGATGGAGTGGGGAAGGCTGAGAGTGGCTGGGGAGCAGAGGCACAGTTGAGAGGCATCTGCCCGAGGCCCAGACCCACCTGAACACCCACCTGCAGGAGCACAGATCTCCCACTGGCCTCCTTCCAGCTCCAGGAGCCTTCATGGAACAAAGGTGGGTGGAGATGCCTTCAACACCCCAAGCAGGAGAAGTGAAGAACACGCTGCCTTCACCTTGGAATCGGGTTCCTTGGTAAGGAGGGTGCTGAGGATGCCCTGGGGTGAGCTGTGCAGAGGACACCAAGGGGGCAGCCAGCAGGACCACCAGCTCTCAGAATGCTCATTTTCCTGGGCAATTCCCACTGAGCCAGAACAATTGACAGGACCGTGTAGTGGTGTCTGCTGCTAACCCAGAGGAGACCTATTGCTCTGAAGACGAGAGGCATGAAGTTGCCTGAAGACAAGAGGATGCATGGCTTGGTGTGCATCCCCTCTTCTCCTCAAGAAGAAAGGGAATGGCATCCATCCCAGCTCCTAGGGACAGCCCCCGGTCCATATTCTCCACAGGAAATGTGTGGAGCTAATTGGTATGGCTGTGGAGGATACTGGTGTCACCAACTGGGGACAATCATCTCACCCAGGAACTTCTTTCTATCCTGTCCTATCTTGCACAGGAAAGGCCCTTCTGGGCCTGCAAACATTCCCAGGTGGGACAGGGGGAAATCATGTCCCCTGCCAGCTCTCCTTGCCCTCTTCCAGCGCACACCAGCCTCATGTCTCTGCAGCAAAGCCGGGACACAGCTCCAAGCATGCAGCCCAGCGCTCTCCAGAGATCTTTGGTCGTGTTGCTCATGAGCTCGCTGCCTTGACGAGCTATAAAGTGCCACTGCAAGGGACAGGAGGGGAGCAGGGTGGTCCTTTCCATGGGCAGAGCTCAGGGGGACTCTCTGGGAGCCACTGTCTGCATGGAGTCTGGGTGTGGCACCAGACAGGCAGAGGGGACTTCACCCTTCACCAGGGGGCAATTGCAAACCTGGCTCGGGGTGACAGCAAGCATCAAAGCAGGACAAAGTGACACCAGGCTGAGCCAATCCCGAGTGGATTGCTTTCCTGGGAGGTGCTGAAGCCCAGATTCCCACTGCAGGCAGGCACAGGTCCTGTGTGCAGCGCTCAGCGCTCGGCCCGTCGCCAACAGAGAAGCCACAGAGCCTTCTTGTCTCCATTTAATCATCAACATACAGAGCTGGGCTCTTATTTACATCCAGATACACTTCTCTCTGTACAGCAGTGTAAGAGCAACAATTCCGTTCCTCTCTGGAACGTGGAAACCAGGAGGTGAGTGACCACCACCAGTGACAGCAGGATGAGGGCCACCAGCTGCCAGCAGACAGTGGCAGGAGCTCAGTGGGGCTGTGTGAGGCACAACAACGTGCCCTGGTTGTGGTGTTCACCCTGGGGGTGAGAGGGGAGTGCTGGAATCAGCCCAGCTGGGTTGCTGGGACACCTTGGAATGGTGGTGGAGCAAAGCAGCCCTGCTCACGGCAGAGTAAGACCTTCCCTGGCACCAGGATAGCCTGCTTAGCCCACATCCTCATGGATGGAAGCCACTGGAGCTCATCAGTGTCCTCTGTTTGCCGTGTGGATGTGCCTGGAGCATGACTGGGCTCTGTACGTGGGGCTTCTGTGACACCAGAGCTGCTCCAGGACTGCCACCACTGGCCTGGCTCTCCCAAAAATCTTGGATCATATTGTCCAGCTGCATTTGTTGGGTATCCCAGAGCATCTCTAATGCTGGTGGACCCCATGTGTGGACACCTGAGCTGAGACCCTCACGGCCACAGCTTGTGGTAGTCGCCAGTGGCAAGCTGGAGAGGATTTTGGGGGCAGGACTTGGAGAATTACATGAGAGCTGGGACATCACAGTGAGTTCCACTAGCCCCAGGGTGGAGGAGACAGCTGGGGGATGGTCAAGCCCAAACTCTGGGTGGAGTTCCGTGGGACAGAAAGAATTCATCAGCCCTGCCTGAGCCTCCAAAAGACACACTGCCAGCCTCCTTGGCCATTCCCAGGATATGTCACCCAAATGCCAGCCTGGCACCCCTTGGCTGTCCTAATCCAGGGCTAAGACCCCAGAGCCTCAGCGAAGCTTTTGATGAGAGATTCGTCAACTTGTGAAAGTGTAAAAGACCTGGAAGGAGCCAGGTGAGCTCCACCAGGGCACAAACAAGAGGAATCCAGGTGTCTCACCATTGTTTTGCTCCATCTCTGCTGAGCAAAGGGCTGGCACAGGGGAGAGGACTTGATGGGCAGCAGCACATCCAGTTGTGGGGAGGAATCCTGAAGCACAGGAATCCTTTGTGGCAGTTTGGCTCCCAAAACCATCTGTATTTTCTGTCACCGTGGCAGGGGTGGGGTGGTTTCTGCAGGACAGCCGGGGGTTCTGCCTGGGGGATCCTGGGGGAATCCCGAGAGAGGGAAAACCAGGAAAACCAGCAGCAGTGTGTCTTAGTGGGTGTCTGCAAGGCTCTGTCATGCAGGGAATGTCCACAGTCGAGGTCTCTCAGATCTGGATTGAAGCTCTGGATCCATGTGGCGCAGTGAAGAAGGTGGAGGGAGAGGTCCTTTCCTCCTCCAAGGTGAATAATCTTCACAAGAACAGACACCAAACATCTGCTTTGGGAGAGAGGACAACGTGGACTTGTCTGGTGTGAGAAGAAAGCTGAGATGGTGCAAGACACCAGATTTCCAGCCCTGACAGTGTGGGATGTTTGACTCTGTCGGGAAGGCCTGGAGTATGACATGGAGGAAGCTCTAGGATTTGCCTGGCCAGGTGCATGTGGAGTCTCCCTGGGCATGGCAAAGTCTGCAGCTGTGTGGCACTGGCAGGCAGCTGCACTTCTTCCTTGCTGAGGTGCAGGGGCTGACGCCCAAGAGTGCTGGAGCATCTTCAGGATTTGCAGTAGGACTCTTCCCCACACCCATCAGCAGTCAGACCTGACCTAATCCCGCTTTCTTTTATGGCTGGTCCGGGGAAAGGGGCTTAGCCTAAGCTGCCCCAGTGTTTTCCATGACTTGTCTTCCTCCAGCTCCAAAGACATGGGCAGAAGTGGTGGGAAAAGACAGGAATTGTCAACTGGGATCTTGAAATGCCCTGGTCTTGGTACTTTTCCGTTTTCAATGGCTCCAGGGATCTCTGGCAGCCACCACCAGCTCCTGGCCAGTAGCACTGTCCTATGACTTGGGCTGGTGGGACTAACTGCAGTCTCCACTCTGCTCAGTCTGGAGCTCATCACAACAATGTTTGCTCTCAAACTGAAGGTCACACCTGGTCGTAAACAGGACAGCTTTGGGGAGACACAACATGGAAAATGTGCAGCTTCAGGGCTTTTGTTTGGGAGGTCTTCAGCCCCTCAATGCCTCCAGGTTCTTCCTTGGCATGTACATGAAATGTAATCTGGCCAAACTCGCCCTGGAGTCACCTCACAGACATTTCAAGACATTCCAGTGCTAATTCTAACTTTTCTCTTCTAGCTGCTCCCCAGGGCAAAGAGCCAAAATCCCCACTCCTATTTATCCTTTGGCCAGTGCAAACTCCACTTCCCAACATTTTTCTTCTCTTTATTGTGACTCGTGGTAAAAAATGGTCCATGACAGGAAGAACCGAGCTCACTTTGCCCCAGTTTTCAAGCGGAATGCCAGGTTTTGCTGCCTCACTGACTGTGCACGTGGGATTTGGTTTATTGTCCTGCCAGGGCATAAGCACTTGTGTGATCTTAAGCCTTTTCCCCTCTTAGGCCTTCTTTCATGCTCAGAGTTAGTAGCTGAGTATTTTCTTGAGCTAGGCCTGTGAGTTACTGTCTCCATCCCTGGAGTGTGGGATGGCCGTGGGAGCTGTTTGGAATGGCTGTACTGAAGGCTGACTGCTGCAATCCAGCTGTGATGCTGCTGTGCCCCCCTGCAACTCCTGAGTGAGGCTTGAGTGCTGTTTTTAGGCAGACCCTGGACCAAGAGAGTGCACCAAGGTGTCACTCGTCTGGGGACAGGGTGGCACAATTGCCCACCTTCGGGGCAGATTGCTAAAGCTTCAGTTTGCATAAACATCCCATGGGTTTGGAGGTTTCCCCAGACCTTGATTTCATTGACTTTGGGAGGTAAAAGGGCTGTTGGGAAGGGAAACTAGCTCGGATTTCCAAGCTTTTTTCTCGCTGTAGCCAGCTTGGGTATAGAGTAGGACCAAGGCAGAGGTGGGAGGGTATTTCTGCTCCCGTGGTTGGTCACACCCTGGGAGAGGAATGGAACTGCAGGAGGAAACCACAAGGAAGTGAAAACGCAGCATATGTTAAGCTCTGCTGAGCCTCCAGAGAGGCTCCTGCTGGGACATTATTCCTTGTTGGCTTCTGAGCCAGGACAGGCTCATCCTGCTCCTCAGGGATGTCCTAACCTCTTGCAACCAGGGCAAGAGGAGTTGTCTGCTAGGGATATGTCTGGTTTCACTGAAATCAGTGGCCAAGCTTGCACTGACTTCACTAAGACCACCGTCTAGACAGGATACTTGCTGCAGAACACTTGAGTTTCCTCATGATCCCAAGAGCTTTGCTCCATTAGCCAATGTGGCTAAAAATGTCCTGGAAAAAAACCAAAAACCAAAAACCAAAAAAAAAAACAACAAACCTGCCTCTTTGAACTTTTTGCTGCACGTAAATGCTTGGGAAAACCAAAGAAACCGAATGCAATCCTCCAAAACAACCAACCAAGGAAGGGTGAATTGTAGGAGAGGGGGTGGCAGCCTCTAGTGAAGTAACAGTCAGGGCAGATTTCAAAAGAGCCAACTGACCCTCACCAGCTGTACTAGGAAAAAAACCCCAGACAAGATGTCGCATTATCGATAGAAAACCAATGCACATCCACAGTTACTGTACCTACAGAGCACAGAAGTGGAGAGTAAGGGTGATGGAGCCTGGTGGGAGCACGCTCACACCGCTCAGGCGGGAGCGCGTTATCCTTCGGAAGATCGCTGGCTGGAGTAGGTAGTACATGCACAGCAATAAAAAATTCCGTTGTGTCGCCTCGGTCCCTCCTCAGATCTCGGTGGACTCTATTCGCTCGAGTCTGGAGGGAGTCCATGTCTTCTTCTCCTCGGTGTGCGGCGGGCTGGTGGCCTTGGTGTTCATCTCGTTGACCTTGTGCTCCAGGAGCTGGTTCTTCTGGTACATCTCCACGTAGTTCAGCTGCAGCTGCTTCTGGTACTTGATGACTTTCTCCTTCTCCTCCTGCCACGTGCGCCGCTCCTCCTCGAAGTCCATCACCTGCTGCTCCCGCTGCTGCCGCTCCAGCTTCAGCTCCGTCTGCAGCCGCTCCACCTCCCTCCGCAGGGTGTTCACGCTGTCCTCGCTCTGCCGCTGCATCTTGGCCTCGTCGCTCTCGCAGGCCAGCGGGTCCCGCAGCTTCTCCCCCAGGTCCCCGCCAAAAGACCCCGCAGGTCCCATGCTGGCAAGTGTCCGCTTCAGGCCGGACACCTCCAGCTCACAGTGGTTCAGTTTTTCCCTCAACACCTGGACCTCGCTCATCTTCCTCTGCAGCTCGCCCTCGCAGATCTCCAGGTTGACGCTCTTGGAGCTGTAGGAGTCCTTCAGGGTGAGGATCTGCTCCTCTTTCTCCCGTAGGAAGTTCTTACCTTCCTTGAGCTGCGACCGCAGTCCCACGATCTCATTGAGCTTCTGGGAGACGTCGGCTTGGGAGTCCTTCAGCTGCTGCTTGAGCAGGGAGATCTCACCTGCCTTCTGGCACACCTGTGGGGAGAGCACCTGTGAGGCTGGCGGATGGCAACAAGGAGCTGCTTGTGCCCTTCACTGCCCATGAACCGACCCTGCTCAAGGACCCAGCCTTCACCAGGACCCAGACCATGCCACAGACCTAGCGGCTGTCCCCACCTCTGTGTTTTTTCCTGGCTCTCAGGGACCTGATGCTGTTCCCAGCTGCAGTTGTCCAAACAAGCCAAGCCCAGTGCTGCAGCCCCCACCAGCGATGCTTTCTCCTGCCTTCATCTTGCTCTCCCACCCACAAACCTGTGGGGCTCAATCCCAAACCTTCTGCTGAACATCTGCAAATGGAACATTTTAGAGCCTAATTAATCCCAGCTTCATTGACTTTCCATCAGGATTAGCAGAATAAGGTCTTCTTGATTCTACAGCTATGCTTTGCCTCTGCACTCTTAATTAATTTAAAGTTTCTAGCCTGTGCATGGAAGGATTAAAGTTCTTCACATGATCAAGCTGAAAAAAAGGTATGTTAGCACTGGCTATACAAACAGACCTTGATAAAATGTTCTAAAAATAGGAACAGTAGGAAAAAGTTATGTAGGACTCAACAGGAGAACTAGAAAGAGGAATTTGATTTTCAGCCTTTAAAGAGAGATAACAAAAAAAAAGTGTGTTACAATGGAAAACGTGATGTAAACATGGCTATCAATGTCATTCTTAGCTCAGTTGCTTTTATATCTTCCATTTTAAAAAAATCAAATATCCAAAAAGTGGTTTCAAGGTTTGCCCAAATGCAAATGGTAAAAGAATTTAATTAAAATAGACTTAAGCCCATTTTTGGCAGTACCTGTGTGGAAAGACCTGTATTCCCTGAAACTGGATTTGAATGTCACGACTTGGGGTGACCAGACTGGGAAGTCAAATTATTAACTAGCACAGGAGGGTGTACACAAATAGTTGTGCTTATTTTAGCTTAATTGAAATCAACAGGTCTGAGATTCAGACAACTGAGTTGACAAGTGTCACCTGTTCCCTGGAGGTCACCAACCCATGGCTGCTATCTGTGGGCTCCACTCAGGGCATGTGGGAGGTACTTTGGGTCACCAGATCCTGTGATAGAAACCCCATTCACGGCCTGTAACAATAACGCTCTTACCTCCCACTTGGTCTCTTCAATCTTCGGGAGAAACTCAGCCTGCTCCTTCTTGAAAGCCACAAATTTCTTCTCCAGCTCCTCTCGTTGCTGGAGGAGTTGTCCCATGTCATCCTGGAGTTTTTTTTTCTCCTGCTGGAGCTTGAAGATTTGGAACTGCAGAGCCTGCTGAGCCCTCTGCGCCTTTTTGGAGACCTGCTGCAACTTGTTGGCATAGTTCTGTCTCAGGTCCTCCATCTCCCTCTCCCAGATCTTCTGCTTCTCCTCGAACACCTGGAAGATGGCCGCCTCGCTCTTGTCCAAGTTCCTCCGCATCTGGAGCACCTCCTGCTCCTTCTCCCACAGCCGGTCCTCCAGGTCCTGGATGATGTCGTCGGTCGAGGGCGAGTGGAAAGGCATCGTTTCGTTGAGATGGTTCAGTCTGTTGAAGGACGAGGTGCTCTTGCTCGAGGACCGCCCGCTGTCTGAGGTAGATATCCCGTTGTATCCCACGATGTTCTTCTCCACGTAGGTGGTCCCGATGCGGTTGATGTGGCTCGTGGAGGCGCTCATGGGGCCCACGTGCTGGCTGTAGCCCGTCCCATAGGTGGGCAGGCTCGTTAGCGAGTTACGGCCAGAATCTGAGAGCCCCCCGCCTTGGTTTGTAGTCCTGTTAAGGCTGCTCTTGTCGAGTCCACCCTTGGGTGCGGACGGGCTATTGCTGTTGGCATGGTTCAAGCTCTTTCTGTTCTCTGCCATCCCGTTGCTCTGCGGCGGGCAGAGGTTCTGCATGGAATGGAAGTTTTTAGGAACTACTGGTTTAAAGGCTGAGGGTCTAACTAAGGGCTCATTGCTCTGCAAAAAGGAAAAAGGACCACGCATCAAACACGGCAGGAGGCTCGGTAACAATGCACAAAAGAGACACATCGGCACAGGGTGGGGCTGGTGCAGCTGGGGCTGGCTCCTTATCCCACCTCCTTACACCCTGGACCACTTGGGGCTCCACATGAGGGACCTGTGGTCACTCAAAGGGCAACACTTCACCTTCCCCTCCCCCAGCTGAAAGGAAACCATCTTGACTCACCCCAAACCTGTGTGATTTTTCTCTAGAATACTCCTTGGGTTCTCTTAGTGCTTCTCACAAGGAGGGCTGCCCCTTGCTTACCAGACCTGACCAAAATAACTCTAATTTTTGCTGATTATATTTCTAGCCTTGAGGTTGCATTGCCCTTTTGCTGAAAGCTGAATTGAATCCTTGGATTAGCAGCCCTTTTGCCTCAGGAGCATCACATCTCCCTCCTGCCAGCAGTGAGCTGTGCCTGTGGGGACCTCGTGTCCTGCTTGTCCTTGGACAGGAGCTGTGACAGCAGTGACACCAGGAAGGAACATGCTGGAGCTGCTCTTCATTTGAAATTTGTGTTTTCTGTGGCACAGGCAATGCTGGGGGACAACCAGACCACAGCTGTAAGGGATTTAGAAAGGATTTTAAAGCCTTGCACATTCCTCACCCCATCAATGCACCATTAGAAACAGAATTTTCCTTAAAATGGGATTGAGTCTCCTCTACTGCAGGTTGGATTTTAGATGAAAATTAAACTGGAAGAAGCAAAGGTATTTTGACAATGCCTTTTAGGAGAAACAGAAAAAGCCCCACTGAACAGGTTGGAGGTTGGAGACCAAGCATGAGACTGAGATGGACTGCAGGAGCTATTGGATTAACAACCCAGGGGGAAAGGCCACCAAATGCTGCAGAAATAATACTGGACACAAATTATGGAAGCCACTGGAGCAGAGCAGTAGACTACATAAAACACTGCTGGCTCTGGGGCTCTGTTCCTCCAGGCCTGGGAGATTTTGCTCCCTGAAGCCAATCTGAGCCATGAGGACTGGGCTGGGATGGGAGATAATGTTTACAAAGATCTTTCCCAAGCCTTTTTCCTCACAAGGGGCACTGGGATTGTGAACAGATGCTTGTGGCTGCTTTCAAGCAACAGCTTTAGGTGGCAGTGGGTGGTTGGAAACTTCCTATAAAAGGCAAAAAACACACAAAACAAGAGTGGGACTCATGCTGCACCTACTGAAACAGGAGCCAACTCCAGCTCCCTCCCCATCCTTCATGGAGGTAGGCACAGCATCTCAGGGAAGTTGGAATAGCCAGTGAATTAAATACAGGCTTAAAAGAGCTGTGTGTGGAGGAATTGTGGTCATGCTCTTGGCTTCCTCAAGAACTAACAACCCCCCTGAAAGTCTTAAGAATTATATCATCTCTACAGAAAAATGTACAAAATAAGAATGAGACCATCAAGATTGCACCGTTGCCCAAGGCCTCCTGGTCCGTGCTCCCAGAGAAGTGCCACGGCCACCCAGCTGCTCCGGGAGGTCCTCACCTGGTCTAGTTTGCCGGAGATTGGCAAAATCTTTGGTGGGTTACTGGGCTCTCGGTACTGGGGCGGCGGCGGCAGGTTCTTCTCGTTGTTGGTGGTCACGTTGCCGCAGATGTCCACCTTCACCTTCTCGCTCTTGCGCAGGTCGCCGTTGATGTAGAGGGAGTTGGAGACTTTCTCCGACTTGTAGGTCTTCTCCTCGCCGGAGTAGCGGTTGGAGATCTCCCGCGCGGAGTAGCCGTTGCGCGGCCCCTCCGTCTGCCGGCCGCTGCTCTGCGTCCGCGTGCCCACGCTCTTCATGGCGAACTCCTGCTCGTTGGCCACGCCGCTGCCCACGCTCCCCATGGCGCTCTTGGGGATGGTCTGGGAATAGCGGGGGGCGAAGCCGTGGAAGTTCTCCGGGCTGGGGTAGGCTGGGTCACTGAGGACGGGCAGCGTCTCTAACGTGGCCATGGCAGCGTCGCGGTGAGGTGGAGGCACAGCTCAGTGGCACTGGGACAAAGAGGGAAAAGGGTTGTTAAAGAGGTGCCTTTTGTCTGCTCTGCCCTTTGCAGGTCAAAATCATGTCCCAGTGGTGGGGTTCTCCTCTTCTGTGGGACCCCCAGATCCCTTGGAGGAGCAGCATTCCCCAAATACCTCCCACCGTTATCAAAAAGAGCTCTTAATCTTCTCAATCCAAGGGTTGTGGCTCCCAGGGGAGTGAGTTCCATGGATTTTAGCAGGCACAGCTCCATGGCATCGGTGAGACACAACCACTTGCTGTGCCCAAGCTTGACTTATTTCTGTCACTTTTCCCAGGTTTGAACAAGTTTGTGTTCCCATGGGGATGGAAGGTCTCCATCCCTGGTCCTGGTTCATACAAGTGTTCCCTCCAGCACATCCCACAGGGATGACACCACATGGTTAAGCAACACAATTTCCATCTCTTTCTTGGGATTGTTGCTCGCCTGAACTTGAGCTTTTAGAAAGATGCTTTTGTGCAGGGTGTCATCCTAAATTTTCTTTTAAATCTTTGTTCCCTTTCTCCATTTGATTCTTACTTAGGCTGTGCCTTGGGTTGGCCAAAACTAGGCCACGGGCCATGGATAACTTGCAAATAATGGTTTCAAAAGTTGGCTTTCACAAGGGTTGTCCTGGGACCAATTATCCTCGGGACCAATTCTCACATGTCTAAATGCTCTTCATCAGCTTTTACACAAAGGCGTAAAATCATATTTGATGAAATGAAACACCCACAACAACCTTTTTTTTTTATTGTCTCATTGAATAATGGAGAATTTGAACCTGTACCAGCCAAAGATCTTACTACCTGAAGGAAGGGAGAAGGTGCAATGCAAATTTTGGGTGACTGAACCAAACCTGGAGGAGCAGGGTCAGTGGCTTGTGGACAGCTGTGGCCACTCAGCTGACCATTGTCCACCTGGCCCTACTGAGTTCATTGACTCGGTCCCCATGGGCCAGAATGGATGCTTTCCTTTTGTCTCAGGCACCCTTGGTTCCAGGTTTTCCAGGATAAACCATCCTGGCAGTGTGAAGACTAAAGCAGGACTTAAGGGCAGGAGAAGGTGCAGGCTTTCCTGTGGATGGGATAAAAATAGTGATGCCCTTTGGAGAAAGGTTCAGGGATGGCAGAAGTCAGGCAGGACCAGCAGGAAGGGGAGATGGAGAAAATCCCCATTTCAGTGGGGTTTTCCATCTCCTTGGGGTAGGGATGTTCATTCAGCCCTCCCTGAGTAAAGCAGAACTGGATTTATTTCCCTGGAGAGCGAGCTGAGGTCTGGAGCTCAGCTCCCCTGTGGTGTCTCACAGGGCCTTGCTATTTGCACTAATAATGGAATGGAAAAAGAATTAAAAAGGTTAAAGCAGGGTCTGTGCTGCTCAGCTTTGCTTTTATTAAACTGCATTTCTGGAGGTTTCTCCTCCCCCTTTGCCAGCATCCTGCCCCGTCCAAAGTACAGCCTGAGTGGCAGATGTGGCAACTGCTGTGCCAGAGGGAAAGGACACAGAGGTGTTGAGATGGGATTTAAGGTCCCTTCCATCCCATTCTGGGATTTTATGATCAGTGAGCATTAAGTGAACACTTTGTGGTCCCTGATGAGGACACCCTGCAGTTTGCACCTCTCTCCCCAGCAGATGATCTCATGTCATTCCCTGATGGAAGTTAAAGACCAGGCAGTAAAGGAGAATAACATGAGCACGTGTGGGCATCCACTACAGCCAAAACACGAGTGTTCATTGGTCATAAGTGACAAAACCTCTGCCAACAGCCAGAAGTGGCAGGGTCTGGTCACGTATGTGGCAGGTGACATTTGGACACGTGCTCTGAGCAGCACTCAAAGACTCATGACCCCGTAACACCCTAAAGACACTTCCCAAAGATCATCACCACCGACAGCTCATGAGGGCACAGTGCCCAGGGGTTAATCCAGGTCCTTGCTGAGCACCTGGAGACTTGGCTGGGCTGTGGAATTATGAGGAAGGATGGAGAACACCCGCTTGAAGCCGCACCCAACCAACGGTGCCTTTGGATTTTATGAGCCAAGGAAAGACTCTTTGTCCTCCTAATTTAGGAATAACCTGCTTTTCAGTGACTTTGGGAATCTTTATAGGCTGTGACTTCTTTTTATGGGACACTAGGCACCATGGGAGGGATGTGCTGGAAGGTCTCAGCTCCAGACAAGGAAGTGGCATTGTCTCCTTGCAGTGGAGCACAGGAGAAATCCAGGTTACTTTTCCCCCACTGGGTAAATTTCACGGTGACATTTGCACATTTACATTGACTCTCTGAGGGCAGGATGAGGTCACTGGAAAGTTTGATCCTTCCAAAAGGAAAAAAAAAAAAAAAAGGCCAACACAACAACAAGCGTTTTCTTTTGACTGGGAATCATCCAAGGAAATATTCTGAAAAAACCCCCCTTGTTCTTAGCTTATGTTTACTGCAAACCCGGGATCTGATAAACAGAGCACACAGACAAGTGTTACAAATATGTTATTAAGGAGATTCCAGAAGTGCCAACAGATCCCAGACAGTACAGCTTTGTTTGCCAAACAGGGCTATTTTTTTCCTGAGAACAACAACCCTTGGGTTTGTATCTTCTGGTTTAACACTGGTTGTTTCTCAGCTGAATTGTGAAATCAAATTTTGAGCACAGGAATAACGTTGCCACGCTCCGGCACAGAGCAGGAGAGTATTTTTTTTTTCTCTCCTTCCAGATCTGGGGGAATGTGTGACTAAAAACTTCCCCAGGGAATTTCTTCTCCTTAAATCTCATCATCTCTGGGGCAAGAGGACAAGAGAGAATGGCTTCAAACTGACAGGGCAGGGTTAGATGGGATATTGGGAAGAAATTCCTGACTGAGGGTGATGAGGCCCTGGCACAGGGTGCCCAGAGAAGCTGTGGCTGCTCCTGGATCCCTGGAAGTGTCCAAGACCCAAGGTTGGATGGGGCCTGGAGCACCCTGGGACAGTGGAAAGTGTCCCTGCTATGGCAGGGGATGGAACTGGATGGGCTTTAAGGGCCCTTCCAAACCAAATGATTCCATGATGACTGCCTCCCTCCCATGGCAACATGAACTGAAAGTGGGTGATTCCCAAGGGTGCAGAGCCTGTCCATGAGCACAGGGAGGCTGAGGGAAGCCACGTGGGTTGCCTTTACCAGCATTTCATTCCTAAATCCATCTTTTAGCAGGAGAGAAGAGTCCCCTCGAGCATGGCTGGGTGACCTTCTCTGGGCAGGGACTCTGGGAATCCACACACTCCACATTGCACCACCTCCTCATCCCATCCCATCCCATCCCATCCCCTCCCATCCCATCCCATCCCCTCCCATCCCATCCCATNGCCAGCCTGTGGCTGCCCTGGCTGCATCCCATCCCATCCCATCCCATCCAACTGCAGTGGCCTCTTGGCCTTTCCTGCAGCAGAGAGACAGCAATATTTTGATGCCTTATGCAGAAAATCTGGGGTGAAATGTCCTTTTCCCCAGCTGTGACAGGCAAACTCTGCATGTCCACCTCTCACCAAGGTTTCCCGCCGTGCCTGCAGCTCCAGGACACTCCTGGATGTTATTGCAAACACAGTAATTTGTAAAATAACAACTGCATCTTCGCACTTGCTCTACCAAAACCATTCAGTGAATGCCTTCCAGTTAAAAAGAAGAAAAATTGCTCTGAGATAAGCAGCTGAATGGTTAACAAAGACTAAATGATGGAGGCCTGGCTGTGTTTCTGCCCGCGGAGGTTAATTGTTAACACTCTCCTAACAAAGGCCTTGGGGACACAGGCATACCTGGGCACCCTGCCACGGGAGAAGGGAATCAATCATCGGTTTAGAAGGGAATCAATCATCGCTTTGGGCTCGGAGAGCTCCAGCAAAGAGCCCCAGAGCAAGGCAGGGCCTTGGCACACGCGCCATGCCAGGCATGTGCCGCTGGCAGCACGGGCAACAAAGGCACCTGAAGGTCAAAACCTCCCCCCCTTGCCAAGTGTGGTAACAGGTGTGCCCCTGACCTTCATTAGTCAGGTTTGTTTGCCTCAGCTTTAATGAGAGAGCGAGTACTGACACCATAAAGCCGTGCTGTGTTGTTTTTACAGAGGTGGGGCCTACACCTGCCCCGTGTTTACAGCTCGGGTTGGCTCTGCCAGTTTGTTGGCAGCAATGCCAAGGGCTTGGTTTGGCTGGAGGAGGAAAAGTCAGCATGTCCTGGGGTGGTGGAACAGGTGGGAAAGGGTGGAAAAGGAATGGCTGGGATAATTTCAGCTTCATCCAGGAAGAGATGTGGAGTGGGAAGGGAAGGGCAGGAATGGGTTAGCAGCGAAGACACAGCCCTTGTAGGGAGCAAAACCACCTGTGTCCAGTGAGGTGTTAGCAAACCCTGGGGGAAAACCACCACTGAAACCCAAGGCTGCAATTGCACTTGTAGAATCATGGAATTACAGAGCTATTCAGGTTGGAAAAACCTTCTAAGACTGTGGGGTCCAGTCATTCCCCCAGCAGTGCCAAGGCCACCACTGATCCATGTCCCCAAGTGCCACATCCACATGGCTTTTAAATCCCTCCAGGGATGGGGACTCCAACACTGCCCTGGGCAGCTGTGCCAGGGCTGGACCCCCTTTCCATGAAGGAATTTTCCATGAAGAAATTTTCCATGAAGAAATTTTACCTAATATCCAGTCTAAACCTCCCCTGTATAGAGGCTCTTCCCTCTTGTCCTCTTAGTTTCAGGCGCAGGTTTCAGTCACATCCCTCTTCCTCTCCCTCACCTTTTCTGGTACATCACATCCTCCAAAAAGGCCACTCAGCTACTGCTCTGCCTCCTGTGTGTCACAGGCCATCACTTGCCACCTCCTTATGGCCATGCTGGACCCAACACCCTTCTCAAGTTGCTCAGTCTGAAGAAGGGGAACAGAATGAGCTTTTCCTGTCTCTCATAGGCATTTTTTTCCAGCCCTCAAGGAACTCTTGTGGCTCTTTTCTGCACCTCCTCCTACTCCTTTCCCCCCATCCTGGCTTGGTGGCTGCCAGGTTTTCCTCCACCACTGGAGTACGGCACTTGAACCTGTCTGCAAAAACATGCACATCTCGAGCTTTTCAACCACAAGTTTTTTCTGCAACCAAAAGCCAAATGAAGTCAGAAGAACAACTCCTGCTCCTTTCCCAGGTCACAGACCTCTCTTTTTCCATTTATCCCTGCACTGCAGATCTTTTTCTCCCCATTCAGAGCTAAAAAGCAAACTCAGGAAGGCAGGTTGGAGGGTCAAGTAGTGACAAATTCTTGCAGCCACCCTCAGACACCTCTTGGGCTGCGTGGCTTCTGTGTATCTGCACATTTTCCATCCTTCTCTGCAAAGGATTTATGCTTGGATTTACTTTTGGACACAGTCCTGAGTAATGTGCCCTAGGGCACCCTGCTGGAACAGGGAGGTTGGACTTGGACTGCCCAGCATGGTAGTCCTGCCTGGGAACATCCAAGTTGGGAATGTGGGGACCATCCTGTCCCTCTGTGACCCCCTCACTTTCCAGCTACACCTGTCCCAGCACCTGAGAGCTCTGAGGGGTCTGCACAGGGACCTGCAGCATCCTCTGGATAACTGGGCCCAGTTCAAAGCCCTCAGCCCTCCCAGTACCAACCCATTTCTGAGACTCTGTGACATTTCTCACACTTTGCTTTCCTCTCCTGAAAACGTGGCAGCATCAGGAGGGGTGGCAGGATTAGGGGCAGGCAGGTCCCGCTTTTGGGGGCCGCGCTTCCTCGGGCTGCTGTGGGAAATAAAAGTGAGCCAGCTTAGAAACATTTCCTTTTCCTTTCCGCCTGCTAATGAGATAATTACAGCCTTTTGTATTCTGGGAAACTACTTTCTCATTATGGGGGCTATTTACATAATGAGCCTGAAACAAAAGAGACGAGATGAAAAGACCCAGGCGGGAGCTCTTGTTGAGCTGCCAAGGGACAGCCCGGCAGGATGACACATTCCTACATCCCCAAAGCTCCTCTGGGTCTGGGGTGGGTGGCAGCACTCGATTCGGGATGTCCCCAGCACGGGATGCTCCTCACTCTCAGCTGTGAGGGTCCCCGGGGTCCTCAGAACCAGCTCTTTCTTCAACCACTCATTGCAATTCCTGATGCCAAAGGATTTGGGAGGGTGGCCATGAATCCAGACCCCATGTCAGCATTTGTGGGGCTCACAGTGGCACCTGGGGACGAGTCCCACCACCAGAGGATGTTTGGTACCGAACTGGCCTGTCCCTTGTGCCATCTGCTGTGTCCCAGTTTCCTCCAGCTGTGGTCAAGGGACATTCTGGGTACCAACCTGTCCCATATCCCATATCCCACATCCCATATCCCATATCTGGGATATCCCATATCCCACATCCCATATCCCATATCTGGGATATCCCATATCCCACATCCCATATCCCATATCTGGGATATCCCATATCCCACATCCCATATCCCATATCCCATATCCCATATTCCACATCCCTGTTCCTTGTTTCACTTTCTGACCAAAGGACATGATGGGTACCAGACTGTCCCATCCCATATCCCATATCCCATATCCCATATCCCATATCCCATATCCCATAGCCCATAGCCCATAGCCCATAGCCCATATCCCATATTCCACATCCCTGTTCCTTGTTTCACTTTCTGACCAAAGGACATGATGGGTACCAGACTGTCCCATCCCATATCCCATATCCCATATCCCATATCCCATATCCCATATCCCATAGCCCATAGCCCATAGCCCATAGCCCATATCCCATATTCCACATCCCTGTTCCTTGTTTCACTTTCTGACCAAAGGACATGATGGGTACCAGACTGTCCCATCCCATATCCCATATCCCATATCCCATATCCCATATCCCATATCCCATAGCCCATAGCCCATAGCCCATAGCCCATATCCCATATTCCACATCCCTGTTCCTTGTTTCACTTTCTGACCAAAGGACATGATGGGTACCAGACTGTCCCATCCCATATCCCATATCCCATATCCCATATCCCATATCCCATATCCCATAGCCCATAGCCCATAGCCCATAGCCCATATCCCATATTCCACATCCCTGTTCCTTGTTTCACTTTCTGACCAAAGGACATGATGGGTACCAGACTGTCCCATCCCATATCCCATATCCCATATCTGGGATATCCCATATCCCACATTCAATATCCCATATCCCTGTTCCCTGTTCCTTGTTTCACTTTCTGACCAAAGGATGTGATGGGTACCAGACTGTCCCAACCCATTTTCCTGTCCCAGCCCATTTTCTGGTCCCCTCAGTTGGCCAAGGGATGCATTGGTAACAAACCTGTCCCATCCCATTTCCCATTTCCCATTTCCCATTTCCCCATCCCCCCAGCTGGCCAGTGTGTACCAACCTGTCCCACCCCATATCCCAGTTCCCTGCCCCCACAGCTGGCTAGGGGGACACTGGCTACCAAACTGCCCCATCCCACAGGCCACTGCCCTGTCCCCCAGCTGGCCAAGGAGCTCTCTGTGTGCCAGACTGTCCCTGCCAGCCTCGCCACCTCTCTTCCCCAATAAAGGCCCCATTGTCCTCCCCTACAAAGCCTGAACAGTGCAGCCTGCTCCACCTTCCCTGGCCAATCCTCCCACTCTGCTATCAGTTTTCCTCCCTCAGCTGGTCGCTGTGTTTAAGGGACACAGTCCACTGCCACCCCGTCCCCATCCCCCAGGACGTGGCAGGAGGGGGAATCGTGGCAAAGCACAGCCACAATCTGCACCGTGGAGCGCATGGCCTTGGCTCTGTGCCCTCCTGCTTGTCCCTCCTTCCCTCTCAGCTCCCTGAGGGTGTTCCTGGAATGGACACCCCTCCACAGCTTCCTGGAAACCCTTTACTGACAGTAAAATAATCAGTAAATCAGTCTGGGCATGGCTACTGCTCATCCTGAACAAGCTGCTCTACCTTTCCCAAGCCCACCTCCTCCATCCCAGCTCCTCATCTCTGGGTCTTCCCAGTTTTAATCCACAGGATTTTCTGCATCTGAAAAAGCAGGCAGAGTGGAATTAAAAGCCAAGCACCTGGCAAGCCACACCAATCTTGAGCTGTTCCAGTAAGGGAAGAAATCAAAATTATTCTTGGGGCTGCAGCGAGGTGGGCAAAGCCCCAGAGAAACCTCGGCAGGTGACGTGGAGGTGTGACAAGGTACATTTGTACAGTCCCAGGGAGGCTTTTTTCTCTCATCCTTGAAGGTTTTGAAGCCCTGAATGGACCAGGCAGGGTCCACCAGCAGCAGGATGGCCTGGAGAGCTCCAGCAGTCCATTCCACCAGGAATTATCCTGCCATGGAGTTTTTTGCAAAAAAACCCACCTGCATTCCCCAGAGTCCTCATCCTCAGGGGGATTTTTCCCTCTTTTCCCCATCTGCTCTCAGAGCCCTGGGTTTGGATCTGGTCTGGCAGATCCAAATCAAGGATTTTCCATGACCTGCCTTATCTGTCCCCATCACCTCAAGGGGCAGCAGGACAGGTTGGTTTCAAGCTCAGCCCAAACTGCCATCCCAAATCCCCTGTGTCCATCAGGAAGGGTTCACCCATGGTCTCATCTGTGACCTTTGTGACTGCCCCCAGAAGATACTCAGGGCCTTGTGTGTCATTGTCCCCAGGGAGGTCCCAATGGCAACCAGAAAGCACCAGCTTTGGTGGCACAGGGAAAACTCCCTGGGTTCCCTCAGTACAGGGAAAGGGCAGTTTGATGGAGCAGCCTCAGTGCTGGCTGAGGCTCTGGGATGCCCCATGCCATGGGCTGGACTGCTTGGGGTCATCCCAGCCCTGCGTGCCTCAGTTTCCCCTCGTTAAGGGGCTGCCAGTGGGATCCGGAGTGAGATTCCTCCACCCTGAATAATCCATCTCCATCTCTACTCCGATCTCCTGGTGCAAACATAGCTCAGCAGGTAGATCCCATCCCTAAAAAGCACCTGGAAAGTGTCCCACCAGCTCAGCCCTGTCCCACCAGCTCAGCCCTGCACCAACCCACTGAAGATCCTTTGGAAACTGGCTGGAGATGAGGTGCTGGCAGCTGAGCCTGTGGGACTCCCCAGCTCAGGGGAGATGGGGAAGCTCCTGGTCACCCCTGGAAGTGTCCCAGCACGGTGCTATCCCTTGCCTGGCTCCCAGCACCTGCCTGAACATCCTCACACATCCCCACATCCCAGATCTTAGGGATCCCAATGTCATCCCCTGCTCCAGCCCAGCTCCATGGCCCCAAATGCCAGGAGGACCCCCCCCCAGCTTTGTCACCAGATCCCCCTGCGGACGGGATGTTAGAGGAGGGACCCAATCCTGTCCTTTGGGATGAGCCATCACCCCCAGAGCCTTCCAAGGAGCCATCCCACGAGCCCTGCCTGGCTCTACCATCCCCACATTTTTGCCCAACCCTTTGTCCCTGCAAGAAGGACAAAAAGGGGACCCAGACCAGCTCCCACCGCCGCCCACGCCACCAGTCCGGCCGTGATTTATCATTAACTCGCGCCGAGAATTCCTTGGGCTCGGAGCCAGCCCGAGAAATGCTCGCTCCTCCCCGGACACCGAGTTTGGAGCGAGCCCCATGGTGGGTGCCTTGTCCCCACCGCCGGGGACAATGCCCTAAAATCCGCTGGGCTGCAAGGTCTCGGTGCTGGGGGGCGGGGGGGGGATTCCAGCCGGATCTAGGGAGGTTTATAAAGGAGGAAATCGCAGCTTTCCCCACCCTGAGCCACCCAGCTCTGCTCCCCTCTCCCCGCAGCCGGGTGTCCCCCCCAAAAAAATCACCTGCAAAGGGTCCCACCGGCTCAGCCCTGCACTAATCCACCGAAAACCCTTCGCTCCCCTGGCCCGGCCCCAAACAAAGACACCCAGCGAGAGGGGGAAGGAGAGCAAAGGAAAGATCCCACAGAAAGCCGGCACCCCCCGGGATTTACCTGGGCAGCGCAGGGGTGCATCCTGCAGCTCCCCCCATCCTCCGCCGACCGCGAAATTCATAGTTTTCCTGCGTGGTATTCCGGGAAAAAAAAAAAAAAAAGTCCGAAATAATACCTGCGGAGAGCAACCTGCTGCTGGGCTGGGGCCAAGGGCTGCCCTTCGCTCGGTGGGATTGGCCACGGCGCCCGCAGGAGCTTAACTCTTTGTGCCCACCTCCGGCAGGGATTTTGGGAAGGGATGGCTCCGTCTTCCTCCAAGGGGAATTTGGGCCTGATGGTTTGTTTCAGGATAAATGGGAACTTTGGAGTCAGACGCCGTGATTTCCTGAAAAAAGGATTTGTTGGATTTTTTTTTTTTTTTTTTTTCTGTTTTCAGATGAGGATTTTGGGGTCTGATGGCTTGTTTCTGCATAAATAGGGGTTTGTGGGTTTGGAAGGTTTTGGGTTTTCTCAATAAGGATTTGTGGATTTGGAAGGTTTTTGGGGTTTGCTGCAATATGGGTTTGGGGTTCAGAGGCTTGTTTTATCTCAAACAGGGAATTTGGGGTCAGACCCCATGTGTTTCTTCAAATGGGAATTTTGGGGTCTGACAGCTTGGGTTTGCACAGAGAAAGTTTTGAGGGTCTGGCAGCTTGTTTTGCTCAACTGGAATTTTGGGATCTGACTGTTGGGATCTTTTGTTTTAATACTTTTTTTTTCTCAAATAGGGAATTTCAGGCTCTCAGAACTTGGTTTTTCTCAAATGAGGAATTTGAGATTCAATTTGCTCAAACGGGGGTTTTAGGATCAGACAGCTGGGGTTTGGATTGTTTTTCAAATAGGGAATTTTGGTGTCTGATGGCTTGGTTTTGCTCAAATTGAGATTTTGGGATCAGGTAACTTATTTTGGCTAAAGGGGGATTTTGGGGTCTGGCAGCTGGGTTTTCCTCAAATAGGGAAATTAGGGATTTGGGGTCTGACTGCCTGTTTTGTTTGTTTGTTGGTTTGTTTGTTTTTCAAAAGGGGATTTTAGGGTCTGGGGGCTTGTTTTGGCACAAATAGAGATTTGGGGCTCTAGCAGCTGGGCTTTTTTCAAATGGAATTTTGGGGTCTGACAAATTGGGCTTTTTTTTCAAGTGGGGATTACTAAAACAGCTCATTTTCACTCAAATAGTAATTTTGGGATCTTTCTATCAGGGGACCCATCTCAACTTTCCCATCCTTCTGGGGATGCTTCCCAGCTGCGTGGCTGAAACGAAAGGCTATGAAGAGCTCTGAAAGAAGGACAGAGAATTGGATGAATGGATGATGCATCCATGGAATGGTTTGGTTTGGAAGGAACCTTAAACCTAATCTCATTCCAACCCCTGCCGTGGGCAGGGACACCTCCCACTGTCCCAGGCTGCTCCAAGCCCCATCCACTTGGCCAAAAGCTGGACCTGGATGCTGCTCCTCTTTCCTTTCCATCATCCAGAGCAGAGCCCTGGTGACACAGGATTGCCCAGAGCTCCTTTTCCCACTTTCCCTGCGCTGCGGCAGGAGAGCAATCAGGCTTCCCCTCGGGGGCCGTCCAGCCTCTGCACTTACTCTGGATTATTTGCAGCCGTGGAGGGAGGGAAATAAAGCCACACAAAGCTACCAGTAATTTAGACACATTTGCTCGAGTGAATTTTCTGTTGGCAGGATGTCTGGGGATCAAAGGAGTCGCGCGGTCGGGGCCCCGCAAACGGTGCCGGTGTTGGTGGGCAAATAACAGCAAGAGCAGTAAAACAGCAATAATGCCAAAATAATCAAATATGGGTTAATGCGCATTTAAAGCAGGGCAAAATGCACTTCTGGGGTGCACGGGGAAGGTGTAAATTATACCAAAATGCATTCCTGTGGAGATTCAAGCTCTTAATTTTCCCCTTAGGCTCCGGAAGCAGAGAATCGGCTGGTTTTGGGATGTGTGCGCACCTTGGAAGTAGCCACGGAGACAGAGAGCCCTCTCCATCCCTGGCACTGCTCTGGCAATAACCAGAGCTGGCTCAGGAGCTCTGCTGGGACGTGGAGCCTTGCCAGCAGTGGGATTTGGGGAAGCTGCCCCGGCACAGGGAGCTGCAGCAGGCACAGATCCCACAGGAGAAAGGCACTTTCCTGGCACTGCAGCTGGAGGAGGCTGTGCTTGTGCTCCCTTTGGGAGCTCAGTTATGTCTCACGGCTTCTCACAGATGAACAAATCATGATAGGAGAGGCAAATCATGATTTGGAGAAGGCTGGAAAATCCGGGATAACCCGTGCTCCTGGGGCTCTCAGGTGGGGCCTAAACTTCTGAACGCCCAATTCCCGTTTCTAACCCAGGGCTTGGGTGGCTGAGCCAGGAACCTCTCTGCCCACCTCCAGCAGAGCCTCTCCATCACCTCTGAGAGTCACCAGAGACCCCCCAGTTCTCCCCCAGCACCCCTTTGTGCCAGGGCTCCTGCACAGCTGGCTGCACCCAGGCCACCGTGTGTCCCTGTCCTCCATGGCACACCACCGCTTGGTCCCAGCCTTTTGTGGGGTTTGTTCTTCTCTGCTCTGCCCTTTTTGGGTGGCCATGGTCAAACTGTGTCACCCAGACCCAACCACCTGAGGGGACCTTCAGCCTGGGACTACAGGGTTGGGTTTACCCACCCAAAAAGCCTTCCCTACCCAGCCACCATGGCCTCGCTCTGTCTTGGGGCTGAGGCTTTGAACTTCCACCCAAAGCCTTCTTCCTCTTGAAGAAAGGAAAAATTTACTCTTCCAAAGTCCCAACTCTTTGTTCCCATGACCTTCTGTTTTATTTCCCTTTTCCTTGCAGGAGTGGCAGCCCCCTGGCAGGGTGATTTCCATTCTCTTGGAGCTGTTCCATTTCAAGATCCCCAAGCTCCCTGAGGTCCTTAGACTGCACCTGCAGGATTGGTTCAGTGTTCTTTGCACTGATCAAAGGAGGAAAATCAGCTGCAGTGAGGTCTGAAGGAGCATCAACGGGCCAGGACATTCCCCAGGGAACACAGGTGGAAAGCCTTGATGTGCTCAGGCACGTGGGAAGGCAGAGCTGGAGATGGGAATGGGAGCAGACACAGCGGCGCCCTGCACTGGGATTTCTTCCTTGGAAGCTCTGGGGAGCTGCTTTTCGGTACAAGACATCCCAATGTGAGCAAAAGCCTCCCTCCTCTCTTCACCCAAACTCCTTATTCAGAGGGAAGATAATTTTCAAAGCCTTGAGGAGCAGAAAAAAACCTCCTAAATAAGGGTTCCCTGGCTGTTGAACACACTTTGAGGCCATGAATGAAGTGGCATCTCCATCCCGGGATGTCTGAGGGCCTTGGCTGGGCAATGTCAAGGCCAGCCTGCCCTGGTGATGAAGACAGTTCTGAATTTGTGCTGGAAGCCTCCAGAGCTTCCAACCAGCACCACAACAACTGAAACCCAGCTCAGACCTCAGCTGTGAACTGACTGTGCCTGTAAGTGCTTGACATCCATCAGGCTGGACACTGAAACCAGAATTCCTGCAGTACTTCCTTGCCAGGCTCTGTTTGGAACTCTTCCCCACTCTCTGTTGTTAGAGCAGCGATTTCCAGCCCGGTTTTCAGAGGAAAAGGCCTGTTTTCTGTGGCTGCCAATGGGTGAGTGTCTTAGGTTGCAATGCAGGATGTGGCTGGGGCTGTGTGTTCTGTTGTCATCTGTTAGAACCAGTGGGGCCGTTTTCCTTATCTCTTCCACAACCCATCCTCCCTCCAGGAGATATCTTCTGTTCATGGGCCATTAATTATTAATTATCTTCTGTTCATGGGCCATTGAGTGTCACTGCATGGCTGATAAAATTCCTTCATCCCACTGGNTTCTGTATTTAGTGCATTTTTATTTTTCCTAATAAAAGAACTGTTATTCCTGTTCTCATATCTTTGCCTGACAGCCCCTTAATTTCAAAATTATAATAATTCAGAGAGAGGGGGTTTGCATTTTCCATTTCAAGGGAGGCTCCTGCCTTCCTTAGCAGACACCTGTCTTTTCAAACCAGGAGAGTGTGGAACATCCAAGGGTTTCCCTGTGTTTGTGGAGAGATGAGGCCTTGCCTGATTTGCTGTGAGTGCCCTGCAGGGATTGCAGGGACCACAGCCAAATATGCAGGATGGGGCTGGTAGGGGAACATGACTACACCATGCCAGCAAATCCAACCTTTCTGCTGGGAAAGCTGATAAAATCCCCAGCAGCCTGCACAGCCTGAGCAGGCTGTGTGGCTGAGCTCCCAGAAGAAATGTCAGGATGACACTCAGAGTTTGTTTGTGCAAGAAGAAACTGGTTATGTCATAAAACAAACCTTCTGTGCACCTGGGGGTTCACCTGCACAGGGACATCCCACTGGGCTGGAAGTTAAAATGCTGGGAGAGGCTCTTCCTGCTCATTAAGTGGAATAATTTGAGCCTGTGTGAGACCTCTCCATACCCACACAGAGCTGGGGAAGGGAGAGGAGCCTCTCCAAGCTGCCACAGGGGATGCCAGGGGGTCCTGAGGCTGGAGTGACCCCAAAAGCTGGGTTGATGCCAGCTGCTGCAACGGGGGACACTTTCCATCTCCAATCCATGGCATCTGCCTGCTCAGCTTGAGCCAGCACAAACAAGCCAAAAGACTCTGGTTTATGTCATCCAGAGGGATGGTTTCCTAATCTGGAAAAAACATCCCTGCTGGTGTAAGCTGTCTCCTCCTGTACCAGCACAGAGCAGACAAAGCCTCGCAGTGCTGGCAAGCCACAGCCTGGTGCATGGGCCAGCTCTTCCCATAAATCAGGAGAGGCTCCTGCCTCTGTGGGTGCTGAAAGCCCAGAGTGAGTGCTGGGTGTCCTGGCCATGGGATTTGGGTCAGGTCTGAGCTGCCTGGAGGAGGATGTGAATCCTCAGGTTTCCCAAATAATGTCTAGACCAGAGAATTGTGGAATCACAGAGTCATGGAATGGTTTGGATTGGAAGAGACTTTAAAAATCATCCAATTCCAATTCCCTGCCATGGGCAGGGACACCTTCCACTAGCCCAGGTTGTTCCAAGCCCCATCCAGCCTGGCCTTGGACACTTCCAGGGATCCAGGGGCAGCCACAGCTTCTCTGGGCACCCTGTGCCAGGGCCTGCCCACCCTCACAGGGAAGGATTCCTTCCTAATATTTAGTCTAAATCTCTCATCTTTTAGTTTAAAACCATTCCTGAAGCATCCTTGGGTGATTATCCAGAATGAAGGAAACCAACCTCCCATTCACAGTCCCAAAGCATCAGGCCAGGCCTAGTAAAAATAAATTGGAGTGAAGCAGCTTGCAGCCAGGAGGGCCAGATTTCCACTGAAATCACCAGGGGTTCAAGGATCCTGTTTGGAAGTGCCCTTTCCATCCATATCAGGAATTGGGGATTTGTCACAGCCCCCTTGGCTCAGGGTGGGAGGTTTTTTCCAGGGAGGAATATCAGGCTCAGGACTAAGTTGTGTGTGCTTATGTTGTCCCATCCATCTCATCTCCATCATGGCCAGAATTGGTGGCTGAGCGGCTTCAGCAGAAGCAGAAGCATGAGAATCCTCAAGTCTTGGGAAAAATCCTCTGGAGGGGCAGTGGAACACCGAGCAGGAAGCCTGGAGCACCCCTGTGGTGGCTCCCAGGCCCCTCTGGGTAGGACACAAGGCTGACAGTCCCTTTCCAGACCACAGCTGACACAGCCCACAGACCACAGGGAGGGATTTGGCTGACTGGAAATGGGCATGGGCTGAAATGCCACCTGAATCCATGACCATCTGATGGCCCTGGACTCCTGGGAATTTGGAATTTGCAGTTAATAAATGACCTGAGTGCTACAAACACATCCCCCAGGTACTGCCTCCCCCACAGCTCCTTGTCCTCAGAGGAATGTGGGTATTCCCTGCCCTGGGGACACATTCCTTGCGGTCACTGGCACTGACCCATGACTGGAAACCAGTTTCCCCAGTGGGTGAACCAATGGTTTTGCCTCCAGTTCTGCTCCAGCCACCATCTCCTTGGCTTCCTTTTCTTTAGGCTGTGTGGCCAATTCCCCCATTTCCCAACTCTCTGAACTCTGCTTCCCAGCCACTGAGGGATTCAGCCCTGCTCATCTCCAGGCTCATCCTCCTCAATCCATGCCCTGGCTCAGATGCCATGCAGAGAAAAAAAAGAAGGAAAAGTCTTCACAACCCAGATTTGCAACTTTGGTGGACTCAGGATGGCCCAGAACTCAGAATCACCCTCTGCATCACATCATACTCCTTAAAACCAGCAAGGAAGAATCCAGGTTTGGCTAGGAAGAGGGATGGAAGAGGGTGGGAGCACAGAGGTGCACAGCCAAAATCTGTGCTGCCTGTACAGGGTGATACCTCCAGGCTGCTTACCAACTCTTTTTCCTGAACATTTGTGGCCAAGGGAGGGTTTTATTGGTCATGCCAGAGGATTGTGTCCCCCCCAAGCAGCACTAGTGGTGGGGGAACCCTCTGTCCTGGAGATACCCACGGCTTGGACCTCAGTGGGCAGTGGGACAGAGAGACTTTGAAGTGATAAAATGGAAAACCTCAGAAAGAATCCACAGGCAAAATGGAAAACCACAGAGAGGATCCACAGGAAAAATGGAAAACCACAGAGAGGATCCACAGGAAAAATGGAAAACCTCAGAGAGGATCCACAGGCAAAAATCCTTCTTGTGTTGAAAGCATTTTTGGCTGTGGTCATGCTGTGGTTTTGCCCCATCAGGAATGACTTTGTGGATCACCTGGAAGATCCTCCTGCATTCTGGAGCAACCTTTGGAGCAGCTCAAGTGTTGGTGACCCACCAAGCCTTCACCCTGCAGGGACAAACCAGCTTTCCTCTGCAGTTTTCTTGCATCCTCAGCATCCCCAGCCCATTCTGGGGAAGGGGCTCCCTGCAGGTGTGTCGGGTTTTTGGGTCCCAACAAGGATGGGAGCCCAACCCCCTGGGCCCTTTGGAGGGGGT
>VWZP01004271.1:30487-47945 GCA_013396995.1 Dicaeum eximium
TACTTTGTTTTTACTTTTCTAACAATAACTTCTACTAAACTATACACATAACTTCCACACTACTGCTTTTTCTAACCAGTAACTTTCTGCCACCAGTGCTACAGAAAATGGAGCTGAAGAGGGACAAGAAGAAAGAAGGGATAGCACCCAAAATCCTCCATCTTGTCTCCTATTCACTCTCATATTAAAATCCTAAAACCCTAATTTCTTCACTCTGTGATACAATCTGTGAAAAACTACTACTGCTACATATTAAAATCTTGTGTGCTCTAACTCGTCCCAAAGTTTTGGCAATTTTTTCCAGGGATGAAGGTTAAAAGCAGTGTTCTGCCGAAAGTCAGAATTTCTTAAAACAAGCAGAGAGACATTCTCTGTGCCCTGGATTCCAACACAGGTGCTCCTCCACGGCATGAGAATGGAGCAGTTGGCTACTGGTCCAAGCCACAGGAGGTGCCAGGGATGGGGGAAACCTGGCTGTTTGGGAAAACCCAATGTGACCCCTCTCAGGAAGAGGAGCCTTTTCCCAGCCAGGAATGGACCTGACCCCATCACCTTCTGAACGAGCCACAGAGAGTTTAGGGTGAGGAAGGAAAAGAAGGAGCTGAGGGGATGGGCCAGGGAGGGAGAATTTCCATAGCTGCATAATAAAGGTGATTACATAAGGGCACACTGCGTCATCTGCGGCTGGCATCTCCGGAGAAGTAATTACATCTGCACCACACATCTAAAGAAAATATTATCACGTTGGCTTCCAAATTCTATTATTAGCTCTTGCAAGATGTGTGCCAGGGGCTTTATCATTCCGTGTACGTTGGCTTTAGAGCCAGGCACAGACACACGGAGGTTTGGTTTTTTCATTTGCCAGCTAGGAAAATATTTGGAGTTTAGTGTGGCAGCTGACCTGAGTCCCCCTGGAAAGGGCGGCTCTGAGGGTTTGAAGTGGTGTGTAAAGAGTGAAATATTGTCCTGCTCTCCGTCGGTGCCTGCCGGGCCGTGGGGATCCAGCAGGAGGGCAGGAATGGCAAAGCCAGAGCTTGGCTTTCCCTCCTCCTTCAAATACTCTTTGATTTCTGCCCTGATGCTCTGAACCTCGGGAAGGCTTTTTTCCCTCATTAAATAAATGACCTGATTTGCAGGGAGGTGTTGCCCTCACAGGTTCCTGGGCTCTCTGCTCTGTCATATAAAACAAACCCCTTTTGCTCACCCAGCTTTGGACTTCAGAACCAACTCTGGGCTTTGAACACTTCTCCCATCCCTCCAGATCCTCGGCAAAAGGAAAAAGAGGCTTTGAAATGGGAGCAGAGGCTGCAAAGCTCTTGGTTTGATGGGGGCTTTTCATGTGGAGCAGGAGATGGCCATGGGATGGATGGGAGGAGGAATTTGGTTTCCTTCTGTTTTCCATTTGCTCATAACCAGCCCAGGAGCCCTGGAAAGTGCCAGCAGCTCTGCTGCAAACAAAACAGTGAGGAGATTTATCCACATCTCCTCCAAGGAAGCTCCTCCAGCAACGACTTCAGCTGGGAAGTGGGGCTGTGCACGACCAGGAGAGTGGGAGGGAGTGCCAAAATCCCAAGGGCTGGGTGAGAAAACGGTTGTGCTGTGTGTGTGAGAGCGTGTGAGTGTGAGAGCGTGAGTGTGCAGCTTGGATAAACCATCCTCAAGTGGAAAAACATCCTCTCTGTGCTGGCCTCGTGGAGTGGGGTGGTGACAACTCCTCCCCGTTTCTCGGTTTTGCGTTATTTCCACTCAGAAGATGCGGAGAACTGGAGGATGGGGAGAGAGGATGACTCCAAAGCTCAGCAGAGCTGTGATTAGGGCCAGATCTAATGAATGAAACCTGTGAGGACTGAATAACCAGCCCAGGGGACATGAGGTGGGACCTGCCCAAAAGGACCATTTTGCTCCTGTTCACGACCAATCTCAGGAGCTGCTGGATGTGTCAGTGATCAGAAATGGTCTTTCCAGGAGAGCAAAACCCAGAGTCAGAAAGCAAGCATGAAAAAAAAAGTCCATGATGTCTCTACTGAGGTATCTCGATCCCTGCTCTCCTCTTGTGCTTTTCTCCACCACCTGTGATTGATGTCAAACCTTTCTCCACTGCCCCATCAACCTGAGGATCAGCATCACAGCTGAGTCACACAATGGTTTGGGTTGGAAAGGACCTTAAAACCCATCCAGTCCCACCCCTGCCATGCACAGGGACACTTCCCACTATCCCAGGGTGCTCCAAGCCCTGTCCAGCCTGGCCTTGGGCACTTCCAGAGTTGTGAAGGCCACAGCTTCTCTGGGCACCCTGTGCCAGGGCCTCACCAGCCTCACAGGGAAGAATTTCTTCCCAATATCCCATCCAGCCCTGCCCTCTGTCAGTTTGAAGCCATTCCCCCACATCCAAAGTCCCTCTGCAGCTCTCTTTTAGCCCCTTTAGGTCCAGGCTTTGTGACTTTCACTGCTCACCTGAGCTTTGCAGAGCCTCTCATGGACGGATGGGGCTCCCCAGAATGTGGGGTTGTGTTGTGTGGCTGCACCTTTGGGGACAGAAACCTCCTGCCCTAACCCTGCTCATGTCTGGTTTTCACTGCTTCCCTCTCTTAAAAAAAACCCTCTTTGGAAATTTTCCCTCTTCAGCAGCAGTGTCCCAGGGAGAAGGTTGGGATTGCCACAGCCCTGGGCACACGGTTCTGCGTGGGAAGGAGAGGGGTGGAGAAGGGTGCTGTGGGAGCAGGGAGGAAGGGAAAGCAGCTTTGGCAATGATTTGCAGGAGGGAAAACAAGCTCCTGCGTGATTTGGGTGGTTTCATGGTGAACACGGGGCTGCTGGGTTAATGGTTGGATGTGATGAACCTTTCGAGGTTCTTTCCAACCTCCACAATTCTGCGATTTTCTGTTTCCAAAGGAATGCAGCAATTCCTAGCTGGGGCTGTCCATCCATGCTGAGCCAGCCCAGAAGCTGTGGCCTAAATCCAGCCAGAGATTCCTGGTGCTTTGTGCAAGGATTTGCCAGAGGAGAAGGCTGCAGCACCACCTGCTCTCTCCACTCCTCTGCGCTCCTCTCATCCCTACCTTGAGCTCGGGGAAGCAGAATTCCTCAGGCATGCATGTAAAATGGGAAGTGCTTGTGAAACAAGCTCCAGAGGAGCTTGGCACATGTTACAAGCTTGCACTTCATATATTTGGGACAGAACTCACCCCGGCACAGCATCCTGATTAATTTGTCTGAGCTGGGAGCAATCCCACGCCGCTCATCTCACCTGTGCTGCTGACAGGGGCTGCCGTGGGATCTGCCTCTGCAGACACCAGGAGTATTCCCAGCATTTTTACCTCAGTGGTTTCGGTTTTTTGGGTTTTTTAAAATGAATCCATGCTGACAAATTGCTCAGACATCTCCCAGGAGCGTCGGTGGCTTTGGGGCAGCGTTTCAAACAGGACCGGAGACACAGCCAAATGACACACAGATGTGGAGTTGTAGCCTTTTTCCAGTTTTTTTAGCCAAAATAAAAACCATCAGGAAGCAGGTGAAGGCAAAAAATAAGGGACAAAAGGAAGAAACCCCTTCCTCAGGCAGTGTTGGTGGCCTGGAGAATTCCCTGCCATGGGATGCAGTTGATGTTCAGTGTTTGAGGGGAAACTTGGCAAGTTCATGGACCAGAAATCCATCAGGATCTGCTGTAAATTGCACAGAAGGCAGATTTGGGAGTGTACTGAGGGAATATAAAGCAGGCTGTCAGAGTGGCCCTTTTCCACCTATCCCTGCCCGTTGCTGATGGAACTGTTAAGGTTGGGAAAGACTTCCAAGATCATCGAGCCCAAAAATTCAGGTTGATTTTCATCCCTAAAACATTAAGTGCCCCCATTGTGTCCCAGGAATGCAACAGACTGTGCAGAAAGAGATGTGAAAATTCAAATTGTTGCAATCCAGAGGCGCTTTGGTCATGATTCCACAAAACAACAAAAACACAAAAACCCCCAAACCCTAAAAAACCCAAACAAACAAAAACAAAACCACACAAAAAACCAAATAAACAACAAAAAACCATAAAAACTCTAAACCCCCAGAAAACCAAGTCCTTCCAAAAACACAAACCAAACCACCCACCAAAAACCTTCATATTTTGCTAAACTAAACAAAACCAAGGTGTTTTCCACACTGAGGATGGATTAGCTGTCATGAAAATAGCTGAATCTGCACGGTAGGACAAGAAATTCATCTCCAGCAAGAAGGTGGGATGGTGGGGAAGGGGAGATGGGGGCTGAATTTTTGGGCAAGCCGTGGGAAGGAGAAGCATCCCTGGGAAAAGGTTGCTTATCCCAAGAGGAGATGCTAAAGCCCCAATTCCATGGAAAGGACAGGAGCAACAGCGTGGTGCATCCCAGGCCACCCTAAATGTGCTTTTCCTGGCCACAAGGACAGGAAAGGCTGTCCCAGGGCCCAGATGGAAGCTGGAGAAGTCCCACGATGTCACTTTTGTAGGTGGAGGAGTCCCAGGAGCTTCAGGGGACATGGCCATCATGCTATGCTACGATGCCACGTGGCCCTAAGACCCAGGAGGAAAGAAAACTCTGGGAAAGCTCTCCATGGCTTGGTGAGGAGCTTTAAAAACTTGATCCGTGTGCATTTAGAGTAGGTAGATCACCCTGGGGCTCTGAGAAGTAACAGACAGAGCTTGGGAAAAAAAAAACATTTGGAAAGGCTGGAGAGAGTTCAGGGAAGAGAACAGAGCTGGGGAAGGGTCTGGAGCAGCTGAGGGAGCTGGAAAGGGGCTCAGCCTGGAGAAAAGGGGGATCAGGGGGGACCTTGTGGCTCTGCACAGCTCCTGCCAGGAGGGGACAGCCGGGAAAGAGGGACAGGAAGAGAGGGAACAGCCTCAAGCTGTGCCAGGGGAGGTTTAAATGGGATATTAGGGAAAGTTTCCACCCCAAAAGAGTGGTCAAGCATTGGAACAGCTGCCCAGGGCAGTGCTGAAGTCCCCATCCCTGGAGGGATTTAAAAGCCATGGGGATGTGGCACTTGGGGACATGGATCAGTGGTGGCCTTGGCAGTGCTGGGGGAATGGTTGGACTCGATTATCCTGGAGGGATTTTCCAACCTAAACAATTCTGGGATTCTCTCTGTGCGTGGCTCCTTGCTTTGTCTCTGTGGCTCTTGGCTCCTGCTCACCGTGATCCTGCTTCCCTCATCTCCTCATCCCAGGAAGCACCACCCGTGAGGCTGGCACCTGTTTGCCCTGGAAAATGTCCTTTATTCCTTCTTTAAGCAAGGAGGAGGGAGAGGGGTTAAATGGGAGGAGGGAGAGGGGTTAAACCTCCCCCCAAAGGTCAGTGCTGCTAAAAATAGCCGAGCTTTTCCCGCTCACATTGACTCACCCGTCACAGACCACAAACTCCTGAGTCACGGCAGGGGCTGTGGGGGAATCATTTTTCCCTGCCCTGCTCCAAACAGGGCGTGTTTGTGCCCAGAGTGGCACTGGGTCACCCTGGGAGGGACAGCCCTGCCCTCCTGCAGGGGTACTGGGGTGGGGGTGGCACCGGGGGGTGTCAGCACCGCAGCACAGACGGGCTGGGGAGGATGGAGCTGAGCATCCTCTCCCCTTCTGCTCCTCCCGGGAGTTCCTGGGGTCCTTTTTGGGGTTTCTATACCTGCAGGAGCCTCCCTCTCTGGAAAAAGAGGCCCAGCAGGAGTGGGATCAGTTGTGTGGCCGTTCCCACCCCCCCACAGGATTTCAGTTTGATTCCCACTCCCTCCTGCAGCTCAAAGTCCTCTCCCGTCCCTTCCCGAGTGCCAGAGCTTTAACCCCACGTGGGAACAATTCAAAATACCTTTCCCAAAAAGCCTCACCGAGTACTCCCAGCTAAAGAACGGAAAAGAAGGGAAAAACTCAAATGATTCTGGAGGTGTGGGGACCAGGAGTCTGTCCAGCTGCCTCTGGGATCACAGCCAGGAGCAGCACAACCTCTGAAAGCCACAAGGTGACCCCAGGAACCCTCACAGCCACCAGGGGAGTGGTGACCACAGGAAATGGGGCAGAGGAGGGGGTCCGTGGTCCTTTGGTGCCAGCCAACCCCTTTTTCCCTGCAGGAGCCTTCCCACCAAGAGCTGTCCCCTCTCCAGCACCCAGATCCTCATGATCCTAAGCCAACATTCCCAAAACTCTGCCCTTTGTCCCTGGGGCCCTCTCCCACCAAAAGGAAGGTGCAGAAGGACGTGCTCACATCTCCCCTGCTCAGTCCCACGGAGCAGAGACCCCCATCCCACAGCTGGGGTGAAAGGAAAGGTTCTCACTGATATTTTGGGAGCTGCTTCCTTCCCCTACCCTCCTCCAGAATAGCTTTTTGTCTTTGGGTTTATTTTCTTTGTTGCCTCATAAAGGTTTGACCCTGGAGCATTTTGAATGGGCTGGGAGGCAGCATTGAATTCCTCCTGGGATGTGGCTGCCTGGGGCACGGGAGGGAGGGAGGGAGGAGGGAATTCCATTGTGTCCAACCTTGCAGACCTTCGGGGAGGAAAAGCAGCGGCTCCTCCTGCTGAGGTTTCTCTCTGCCAGCTCCTCCCAGGGCTCAGCCCGTCCTGCCACCCCCACTCGTGTCACTTGTCCCTCGCAGAGCTGCTCGGTGACAGCTCCTCCGCAGTGGGAAATTGGGATTTCCATCCCCTGGGCAGCTCCAAACCCAAAACTCCTCAGGGTTCTTCACCCCTCTGCTGCAGCTGATCAGAGTCACCACAAAACCCCTGTGGGCCCTGCAGGTGGATCCAGCTGGTTCTTGTGTGTTTGAAATGTCTTAAAATGAAGAATAAAAGCTCTGGTTGGATGAGACCTCCAAAATCATCGAGTCCAACCCAGCCCTGACCCCTCAGCTAAACCCTGGCACCCAGTGCCACATCCAGGCTTTGTTAAACCCACCCAGGGATGGGGACTGCACCACCTCCCTGGGCAGAACATTCCAGAACTTTGTCACTCTTGCTGTACAAAACTTTTTCCCAACGTCCAACCTGATGTGGCCTCCTGGCCCACCAAAGGGTCTCGGAGAGCTCAGTTTTCATTTGGGCTTTCTCTTTCCCACTCAAAATACTTAAGAACCAAGACTGGCAACAAAGACAAAACTTATTGTCATTCTGGCTCAATAAAGTTGTGGAATTCACTCCACAATTCACTTTGCAATTGGCCATATCAAGTCTCTCCTAGACATCCACAGACGACTGGGAGGAAGCGACTTTTAATTTGATTTTACAAAATCAAGAGCAGCAAAATAACTGCAGCAGCATTGCCTGTGCTCAAGCTGGAGATCAGAAAATTGCTGATAACAACGGAGGGAAAAAAAAAACCAAACCTCAATAATTTCTGTTCTGGCTTTGGAAAAAGCAGGCTGATGTTCTCATATTGCACAGGGACAACAAAGTGCTTTCCTAGTCCATTAGTAACCCAGAAGACACTAAATGGCATGGCCTGAGGATAAACATTTTTAAACAGTGAGTTCAGATTAATTTGCTCCCAAGAGTCCCGTGGAAGCAGGACGAGGAGAGGTATGGGCTGCTGCTCATCCTCTCTGAGAAGTCCTGGGATTTCTCTCAGATCCCAGAAGAGTGGAAAGATGATAATCACAGGGAGATATTAAAAAAAAAAAAAAAAAAAAAAAAAAAGGGGGGGGGGNAAAAAGGGGGTGGGGAAAGAAGAGTACGAATGATGCAGCTTAGCCTGGTAGAAAGGGATGCAGGATTAGAGGCATGGAGCGTGGGAAGCTGTCAATATAAATAGATGGCTCATAAAAAACCAGCATTTCACAGACTCCTTCAGCTTCACTGGGGGCAGGTTTGGATCAGATGACCCCGGCAGCACCACAGATGGAAATGTGCCCCTGTGAGGAGCTTTGGTTTGGGGTGTCCTGGTTATTCTGGTTTAAAAATGAGTTATCACAGGACCATGGGATGGTTTGGGTGGGAAGGAACCTTAAGGCTCATCCCAGTCCCACCCCTGCCATGGCAGGGACACCTTCCCCTATCCCAGAGTGCTCCAAGCCCTGTCCAGCCTGGCCTTGGACACTTCCAGGGATCCAGGGGCAGCCACAGCTTCTCTGGGCACCCTGTGCCAGGGCCTTCCCACCCTCACAGGGAAGGATTTCTTCCCAATATTTAAGATCAATCTGCCCTCTGGCAATTTAAAGCCATTCTCTCTGTCCTGTCACTCACTACCTGCCCTTGCTGTCCCTCTTCTTTCGCCATGGAAGTTCCCAATGGGGAGTGTTGGACCTTGGCTGGATCCCAAGGGACTGGGACAGGGATGGTCCTCCCGGCCTCCCTCCTCCCTGTGCAGCTGCTACTGAGAGGAGAAGGATGAGAAGGAAAAGGGAGATGAGAATCTCACTGATCCCATCCCATTTCTCCTGAGCTTCAGAGATTTTCAGGGATGTCTCCCACCCAAAGTTGTCTTTGGATCCCCCACAAGGTTTGCTGCCCTCAGAGGACACTCTCCCTGATGCTGCCTGCTCCCTCCTCACTCAGTTTAAAGCTGTTTCATCCTCCATGAATTTTTGGCAGGGAATTTTCAGAAGGGAATTACGACCTCTGAGAAAAGCTGCTTCACTTGGTTTATTGTTAACTCAGTGCTTGAGTCATCTCCAGTCGCATTTTGAGGTAGAGTGGAGTCACATCCCTTCATAAACAGGGGCTTTGACCCATTTTAGGCTCTGTAATAGCTCCTCTGGAAATTTTGGTGGCTCTGAGGTGCTCCAGGGGTTAAAAATCCCTGCACCAGGCTGTGGTTTTCTCTGGAAGCTCCTCTGCACCTCGACAGTCACCAGGATACCTGTGAAAGGTGTCCCTGGAGCAGGAATCACCTGACTGCTGCCATTGCCACCTCCTCCGTGGGACACACCGGCCACCCCCAGGGAGGCAGAATCCCCCAAGATAATTCAAGCCAATTACTGCAATCAGCTAATTAGCAAACAGGATCGATTCAAATGAAGTTAAGGTGTCAACAGCTATTATGCAAGTTTGCGTGTGCCGAGGAAAGTCCTGAGAGTCCCGGCGGTCAAAAAAGCCTCGGGGGTGGGAATTGAGGAGAGGTAAAAGGGATGTGAGGGGTAGTGGGGAAATTAAGGGGAAAAAAAAACCCCATTGCTGAGACAAATTAAGGAGGAAAAGTGTTGAGAACGAAAAGTGATCCAGGTAAGTGTTTGTAAAAACAAAAGGGATGATTTGGAGGAGGAGATGAAAGGGAGAGGGACGATTCCCACCGGCCGGGTTGGGATGAGAGGGAGAAGTCAGATCCTCACTGGGGAATCCTCCGGGCTCCTCTGTCGGGATCCCCCAAAGGTGGTGTTATGGGTGATTAAAAGCAAATTCGTAGTTTTAGGGTTTTTTTTGTTTGTTTNTGAATTTTCAACTACCCCCATCACCAGCGGCCAGCTCGTAAAAGAAGAAACATCACAGCCAGGAAACCCTTCCCATCCAAACATGGACCAAGAAAAGAAACAACTGAATATGAACAGAACCGAGGAATTTCTGCAAAAACTGTATAAAAGAAAGGACATGGGGAAGGCAAGGTGTGACATTGGCAGGTTCAGTGTCACCCAGAGCTGGCTCTGTATCTCAGGGTTATTCGTGGCTGTCACTCTGTCGCTAAATAAATCCTATTATTTTTATTAATTATCAATTAGGTTATATTGGCCTATTCATTCATAACAGTGGGAAGCAGGGGAGGTTCTCCCGCCTGGAAAATTCCAGGGTGAAACACGCTGGGAAGAGCCCTGTGCTCCCGGCCCATCAGAACCAGCTCCCAGTGAAAACCGATCGCCACTTTTGGGAGCGAGTCGCCAGCCTGGGCTTGCCTGGGATGCAGCGATCTCCGGCCGGGAATGAGAGCCGGGCTGGCTCCATCATTCCTCCTTCGGGAAGCGCTGGCTGGGGCCGAGGGTGGGACCCCGGGAGTCGGAGCCTGGTGTAAAGCCCGCAGAGACATCTGCTAATCCTGCCCTAAGCCCGCTGCGATGGATTTAAAGGGTGTTTCTGTCGCTCGCCCCCGGGATCAAGATCAGCTGAGGATAAGAAGGAAATGAAGGGATTCTTCTCCCCGCAGTGGGGCATGAAAAGGAGAGGAGGGTCCCGCTGGGATGTCCCCGGAGAGGTGTGGTGTCGGTGTCACCTCCCCCATGCTGTCCCTAAAGCTGGAATTCGGGCAGGAGTTTGGCTCGGGAGCTGACAGATGCCCTGGTTTTATCCCAGCAGCTGGCCCAGAGAAAACATTATCCAGCAGCCCGAATCTCTGCCTGCCCTTTAAACCCTAGAGGGTCGCAAAATTGCTTTGCACTCCCAAGCCAAGGGTGGAGAGCTGGAGGAAAGGGTTTTTCTCGGTTTCTGTCCCGGTCAAAGCCGGGGTTGGGGCTGTAACACCGTGTCCTGCCTGTCCTCAACTTCTGATCTAAGGATGAGAGGGAAAAACGTCAACAGATCGATGGGAAACTTCATTAAAGAAGGAAAAATCAAGTTTTGCAGCTTTGAGGAATGTTATGGGTGGTTAAAAGCAAATTCGTTTTTTTTTTGTTGAAATAAAAATGTTAAGATGTTGATATTAAAAATGACCACACAGAAACCCAAAAGAAAAAAAAACTCAAAACTCTGGCTGGGGAAGTTTTCTGAGATCCTGATGCAAAAAAGGGGGGAAGAAAAATTAGCAAAAGAAAAGCCTCTAGCTTCGGCAGACTAATGATCTACTAAAAATGGGACAGGTGATACCATCTCTTGATACTCAAGGGCTGGCCCGGGGGTTAGACAAAGAAGCACAGATGATACAAAAGGGGGTTGAATTATGTATATATTTTCCTGTAAAATTTAATCTAAACTAATCAAGCAGGCTATCCGTCCATCTCGACCATTATCAGATTCCGGGAAACCAGAGATGAATTTTCAACTAACCTCATCACCAGCTCCTAAAAGAAGAAACATCAGGAAACCCTTCCCATCCAAACATGGACCAAGAAAAGAAACAACTGAATATGAACAGAACTGAGGAATTTCTGCCCGGGGCTGCAAAAACTGTACAAAAGAAAGGACATGGGGAAAGCAAGGTGTGACATTGGGGGATCTTGTCACGGTAGAGGGCAGGTTCAGTGTCACCCAGAGCTGGCTCCGTATCTCGGGGTTGTTTGCGGCTGTCGTGAAATAAATCCTATTATTTTTATTAATTATCAATTAGGTTATATTGGCCTACTCATTTATAACAAGGAATACCCTCTGAGTGGTGGATGCATCCACACGAATGCTGGGATGGCTGTGCCAGGAACGTGGGTAATTCATGGCACTGCCCAGGGATCGACTCGCAGGACTCGTTTTTAGAATAAACAGATCCCTTTTATCGCCTGAAATCCCGCACCTCCGCCAGGAGGAAACGCGTGGAACAAAGAAATGGGGCCATTAATCATCTCTGGAGCTCGGGGCTTGGCGGAGGGACCTCTTCCCAAAGCCACGTACCCACCTCCCACGGTGCTGGGCACTGCCCTGCCCTGCCTGGAGCCGGGCTGGCTGCTCCTGCTCACCCCGCACATCACACCCAGAGGGAAATAATCCTTCCTTTCTTTTCCAGCTATCAGGAATGCACCACACCTGGTGCCCCTCGGGGAGTGTTTGCTGTCCTGGCGGGCGCCAAGGCCGGATTGTTTGCCCGGGGATTTTTTAAAAAAAATGTAATATTATTATTAAAAGCTAATTTGGGCCCCTGAAAGCGTGGAGGGGAAGGCAAAGCTCTTGGCTGGCACTGAGGAATGTCAACAGGCTGGGAGTGGGTTTGGCTGGTCCCAAAGCTCTCCTGAGCTGCAGGAGATGAGTTTGTCTGGGCTCTGCTGGAAAACAGACAAGGGGATTACTCACCCCAAACACCACTTCAGCCACAAGATCAGGTTTTGAAATACCTCATCCAAGTCCCCAGATTAGCTCCCATTCTGTACAGCGCCTTGGGAGGCTGCAGTGCAGCCTGGCAGAGGGAAACTGAGGTTAAAAAATGGCTGAGTGCCAGTAGCGGGGAACAAAACAGATTAAAAACTTTCCACTTGTGACTCAACAGCACTAAAACCACTCCTGCGTGTTGGGGACACCCTGCTCCCCAAAGAGGTCAATCCCTGGGGGTTGGAAAAGCACCAGGAGGGAGGAAGAGTGGGGCAGGCGGGAGGAAGAGCACGGCAGATTGGAGGAAGGAGCAAAGGAACAAAGTCCTGCTGTGCAGTGGCTGGCTGGGCACCAGCTCGGCAGCAGTGATTTATTATTTACATTGCTGGAGGAGCTGGGAGAACATCAGGGTCTCCCTGAGCTTTATGGGCTGTGCTCAGCCTGCTCCTGGAGACGGTGTTTGTGTCCTTGCTGAGCTGCACCGGGGGGAGATGGGGATTTTCCTAGCAGAGACCTGTTCAGAAATGGGTTTGTAGGAGCAGGGAGAGATTTGAGCCAAAAACAGATCCTGGTCTATCCATGTCCCCCCTCCCCTGGGCAAGGACCAGCAGGGACCCTGGGCAGGAGAGCCACGGGGTGCAGGGGCCTGTGGGGGTGCAGCTCTGCCTGTCTCATCCCAGTATCCCTGATGATTTTGAGCCATCCCTGGTGTGTCTGAGCCACCTTGAGGAGCCATCCCAGCCGATCCCTGTAACGGGAACAGCCTTTCCTGTCTTCCCATCCCACCCTTTGAAAGGTGATGTGCACACATCCTGGCCAACACATCCCTGTGCCCTGTCCCCTGTGCCCTGTCCCCTGTGCCCTGTCCCCTGTCCCCTGTCCCCTGGCCATTCCTGGCAGTGCTGGAGGCAGGGACTGCACTGCAGGGGAACGTCTGAGGTGAGGAGCCGGTGCTGCCATCCCAACATCCCCGCTGGGATGGCTTGGCTGCTCCTCCAAGTGCCTGCCAAGGGCAGAGCCGGGGATGTGATGAAGGCAGCGGCCCATGGGGAGTGGAAGGAGCCTGTGCTAGATCAGCTGATATAATTAGAAAGCAGGGACAAGGAGATGAGCTCCTGTGCCCAAAAACTGGGCTGTTTTTCCCAGCTCCAGCAGCTGGGCTAAGAAAAGCTCTGACCTCCCCCTGTGCATCATCCCCAGCTGTGCCTGGGGGCACGGGGAGGAGCTCCCACATCCCAGCCTTTCCAGGGATGGGGCACCTACAGCTGCTCTGGGCAACACCCACCACCATCACCTCGGCCAGTCCCTGTCCTTTCACCCCCTCTCCTGGGCCCACCGGGACTGGGCAGTGTCTGTCCCCCCAAAATCACTCTCCAAGCTGACTTTCCTAACCAGCTCCATGTTCAAGTTGTGTCTCTTCATGTTTTGGTTCAGGCAAGAACCCCCAAATTGCCCCCAAACGACCCCAAATTGCCCCCAAAATGACAACTTGCTTGCAAAACCCTCAGGCCAAGCCCTCTGGTGATGGTGGATTTGTATGGGAACATCTCCACCACATGAGATGGCAGCCTGGGAGAGCTGGGGGTGTTCAGCTTGGAGAAGAGAAAACTCTGGGGAGGTCTTCCAGCGCCTTCCAGTGCCTATAGGGCCTCCAACAGACCTGGAGAGGGACTTAGATGGGATATTAGGAAAAAATTCCTCCCTGAGAGGGTGGGCAGGCCCTGGCACAGGGTGCCCAGAGAAGCTGTGGCTGCCCCTGGATCCCTGGAAATGTCCAAGACCAGGTTGGACAGGGCTTGGAGCAGCCTGGGATGGTGGGAGGTGTCCCTGCCATGACAGGGGGTGGAATGAGAAGGTTTTAAGGTCCATCCCAATGCAGAGCATGAAATCCCAACCCCACGAGCCAGAGTTTTCCCATGGAGGAAGGAACTAGATGAAAGGTTTCCATCCATCTGCAAACCCACCTGGTCTCCTCTGGCAGCACTGACCCTCCTAACAACCCCAAAACCTCCACACTGAGCTCACAGCAGAGATTTAATTGGGTTTAGCAACAGGAAAACCCTGGCTAAACACACCTGGGCAGGCTGGGGAAGCAATATTCCTGCTGGATTTCTGGGACACATCCAGCTGGTTCGGAGAGGAAGGAATGGACCCTCCTCAGGGCTGGAGGGAAGGGAACTCAGAGAGCCAGGGCTCCACAACAACAAGATACCTTGAAATCCTGAGCCTAGAGGGAAGATCAGTGCTGTGGGGTTTAGCAGAGGCAGCTGGGTGCAGAATGAGACCCAGCCTGGTGCACTGGGCTGGTTCTCACCTCCCTGCAAAATACCCCCCCCATCCCATCCTGCTCCTGACTTGTCCCTGGCAGGCTCAGATCTGTCGGGCATCGCTCCACAGACCTTCCCAGCAGGGAACCAATTCCCTCCAGTGCTGCACAGACAGGCAGGCACTGCTTATCCCAGGTTTTCATTCCTGCTTTGGATCATTATTTTTATTACTAGTGCTGGGCTTCCAGAGGAAAACATATCTTTGGGCCACATACCAAGGGATTTGGTTAATTCATCACCCGCAGACGCACAGATATTTATTTAAAAGCGCCTCTTGTTATGTTACTTGGCAACTTCGGAGCCCGTGTGTTTCTCCAGCTGATAAATATTTGTGAGGTTGGTTGTGTGAAGAGCAGCATGTGTTAATGATCTGATTGCCTTTTTCCCGGGCTCCCTGCAAAGGGAACGGGCTCTGTTGCCCATTGGTGGGAAAGGACCTGGAGGTGCTGCTCAGCAGTGACTGGACACGAGCCCAGGTGTGCTCAGGTGGGCAAGAGGCCAGTGGCACCTGGATTTGTTCAGGAATGGGGTGGCAGCAGGGCCAGGGCAGTGCCTGTCCCTTATGCTGGCACTGCTGGGGCACCTCCAGTGCTGGGGGCTGCTCTGTGCCTCTCCCAACAAGAGAGACCTGGAGGGGCTGGAGAGAGTCCAGGGAAGGGAACAGAGCTGGGGAAGGGTCTGGAGCAGCTGAGGGAGCTGGAAAGGGGCTGAGCCTGGAGAAAAGGAGGCTCAGGAGGGACCTTGTGGCTCTGCACAGCTCCTGCCAGGAGGGGACAGCCGGGGGGGTCGGGCTCTGCTCCCAGGGAACAGGGACAGGAGGAGAGGGAACGGCCTCAGGCTGGGCCAGGGGAGGGGCAGGGTGGACACCAGGAGGAGTTTTTTCATGGAAAGGGTTGCTAAGCATTGGAAAGGGCTTTCCAGGGAGGTGGTGGAGTCACAGTCCTTGGAATTATCCAAGGAATGGCTGGACGTGGCCCTCAGTGCTCTGGTTTAGAGTTAGGGTTTAGTTGGGGTGGTGGGTGCTGGTGTTTGGTCAAAGGCAGGCACTCAGTGATCCCAGAGGTGTTTTCCAACCTGGAGGAGTCTGGTGCTCTGGGATTACCCCTGTGTAAACCTGGAGCATCCTGCTGGCTCTGGAGCATCTCGCTGGCCTGTGATCAGGATTTGGCCCTGAAGGAAAGAGAGGCTCATAATGGGCTCAGACAAAACTCATCTCTCTGACCAGATAAAGCCAACAGGACCCACATCTTCATGGCAAAACTCCCCGGTTTTGTGAGATGGAAACTCAGCCAAAATCCCTGTGAAGCTGATTCCCAGCCTTGCAGGAACTCCTGCAGCTCCTGCACGGCTCAAGGGGACTTTCAGCTCCCTCTGCCAGGAGGCTCCAGCCAAACCTGGATCATAAGGCAGGAGCCACCCCACCTTCCTGATAACTGCCTTAACACTTATCTGTGCTTTCCTTGCTGTCTGGGGAGCTCCTTGGACCCTCTTCCCACCCATGGTGGGGCTCAGCCTGGTCCTTTCCCCCATGGAGGTGCCCGGGGCTGTGGGGTGATGGAAGAGCTGAGTTTTTGGGTGCTTTGGGGAAACACCTGGATTATTGCAGGATCTCAAGGTGCTTGGTCCACCACCACCTCCAGGATGGAGCATCACAGCCTACCCTAAGGCTGCTGGTGCCACCTTGTCCTGCTGGAACCGTGGAATCCTGGAATGGTTTGGGATGGGAGGGACCAGGGATGCCATTCCCTAGACCTTGGAAAGAGCTCCCACAACCAGAGGATGAATCCAGGGGCCCAGCATGGCTTTACCCACGGAGCAGAGTGTGGGGGAGCCAGAGGGGTTGGGGATGTCTGGGCTCCTGGCCTCGTGCCTCCATTTCACTTTCAGATCTCTCAAATAATAACCGCGTTTGCCAGCTCCTGTGACAGGAATGACTAATGGGAAAGATCCTCTGTGAAGGGAAACAAGAAATCTCCTTCTTTCACCCTTTGTTTGCTGGATTTCTCTGACAGCCCCGGGCATGGTTCAGCTCCTCTTCGGGAGAAAGCAGATTTTAAACCCTTCAACAGCTCAAGCAACACCCTCTTAACTCTCAACCTTCCCTGTTGGGATAGAACTCCCTTCAGAAACTTTTTTGCAGCCAGTTTATCCACATTCCTGCTCCATCCACATGGAGTTACCACGCAGCGAGTGCCTCCGACTGCTGATGCAACGTGGTTTTCACAGTGCATGTGGAAAACACCCTCCCCATCTGCCTGGGTTTATTTGCAAGTCAGGGGACCTGTCTTTCTGCCTCTTTTCCCGTATTTCCTCGGGATGGGTGATCAAAGGAGCCCTTCTGTGGTGATGGAAGCAGCAGGGGATGCCCGGGGCTGATGCTGCAGCCCCCAGGGAAGGGGGGCTCTCCCAATCCCACCTCCTGTAGGACAAGCTGCTCTGTCTCCCACACACCTACAGCCAGATGCTGGACTTCCAGACGCTTCTCTCCCTGCTCCTTTTGGCTCTGGGGGGGCTGGGAGTTGATCCCTTGGGACCCAGCAAGGAAGAGCTGGAGGAGGAGGAGGAGGGGATTTCTGCCCTGCACGGAGACACGAAGCCACACGGGCATCGCGACGCTTTTTAAATGCCCACCCGTGCCTCGGGGAGCCAGCGGGGACAATTCCAGCATCTCCACATATTTTTCCTCCTCCCTGTGGCCATCCCAAGGCCGACACTCGGGACAAAGTGCCCGCTGCCCTTGCGTGAGCCCGGACACGGCAGCCAGGGAACCACAGAGCTCCGGCATTTCCACGCCTGTTCTCAGCCCGTTCGCCTCGCAGCCTTTGCAGAAAATAAATTCCCCAGCCAGGCTGAACTCGGATGACAGCATCGCTGCTATATTTAGCCACGGCAGATCGCCGCTCCAACCAGGGCCACACATAAACAATCCCCGGCCGAGGGAGGGGAGCAGCCTGCCCGTCCTGCCTGCCCCAAAGTGGGGGTGCCCCGCGTTCCCTCTTAATGCCAGCACCTCCCCGGAGGGCTCAGCGCCGGCACAATCCCCCCGGAGCAGGTTTGAGGATGAAGGATGCGCTGGAGGGTGCTGGAAGCAGAGCGCGGAGAGCTGAGGGAGTTGCCAAAGGTTATCCCGCGGGGCAAGCGGCATCCCCCGGCTGGGACTGCACCCGCTGGCTCCCAGCTGGAATTCAGGGAGCTGTCGGCATCCCCCCTCCTCCCTGGACTGTGCTGTGGGGCAGAAAATGCCAGAAAATGCCCCGCTCCAG
>VWZP01004271.1:49406-66286 GCA_013396995.1 Dicaeum eximium
TCTTGGCGGGGCTGCCGGGGCTGCGCCGGTGCCCGGCGGCGATGGCAGCGATGCGCAGGAGCGGGCAGGGAGCGGGCAGGGATCAGGGATGGCAGCCGGGCGGCCGCTCCCGTCCGAGGGGTCTCATCTCATTTTGTCCTGTGTCACCAACACACACTCACACACATTCGCAGCCACGTTTCCCCCCCCTTCTTGCGGCAAACGGCGGCCAGCCCCGACCCCACCCCCTGTCACAGCAGCAGCCTAACAGCGAGGACCGGGAGGATGGAGGAGGATCTGCTCGCCTTCCCTTTAACTCTTCCCTCGCCACCCCCCCAGGACAGGGCTCTGTCCCCGCGGACCTGGCTGGGGATGCTGCCCGGACCTCCCTCTCCTTGTCGCCTTCCCCCACGGGGCCCCGGCACGGGGGATGTTTGGGGTCTGCTGCGCTCTGCCTCTGTCCCCCGCAGCTTCGTTGTGCCCCATCGCCCTCGTGCCCCCCAAAAAAGAGCTCCCGAACAGAGCTGAGCCCTGACGTTGCTCCAGGCGGTGGGGCAGGGGGTGTCTCGGGGGCACGGGCAGCCCCTGGGTGACAGGCAAGGCTGGGGGCTGAGACCCAAGTCTGTCTGCCTGTATCCACCATGAAATTCCCATTTTGGTCCCTATTTCCCCCCATTTCTAGGAGCAGAGCGCTTTGGGGTGGAGGGGACACAGCCTGAACCCCTGGGGGTCTCCAGTGGGGATGGGATGGGGATGTAAAGTCATTGTGGGAGAAGAAACAACTTTTCCCATCCCACGGAGAATCCAAGGACCTGAGCTCGCAGGGAGTTGGGACAAACTGCCCAAATTCCCTCTTACACGGCTGAGCTGGAAAAGGGGCGTCCAAATGGCCACGGACTCCAGCTGAGGGCAGGGCAGCTCCTGCTGCAGCACTGGAGTTGTTTTCTCCAAGGAGAAATGAGAGGTGCCAGAAGGAGAAGGAAAAGCTCGTGATGCTGCCTGTGGAGAGGTTGGTGGCACATGTCCCTGCTCCCAGTTTAGGTCCTGCAACACACTCTGCTTCTCCCCTCGGCCTTTCCATGGATAGATGGAGCTCACACCCCTCTTGCTCATCTGTCGGGAGTCCCAGGGGGGAGGAAAGAGGCAGGGATTGCTGCCACTGAATTCTGCAGCTTCCCAGTGAAATGCAGGGTGGGTAATGAATTATCCCTGCTGGTAGTGCCGGGCAGGCCCTCCCTGCTCCCCCAGAGCTGCGGGCTGAGGGTATCTCCCTGCACTGGCTGCTGCTGACAGCACTCCAGGGGCTGTGTGTGATCCTGCTGGGATGGAAAGGGCAGCTGAGGCTCCCTGATTCACTTACAGCCCTTCACCTTTGAGGATTGGGATTAAAGCCACCTCTGCTGTGGGTGGGGTTCTGCTGCTTCCCACCAGCGCTGCCAAGCAATGGAGCAATTCAAGTCCTGCATGGACAACTGGGGAGCTGTGTCCTGTCCTTCCTGGGCAGCCTGGTCTGCTCTGAGCCTGGCAGTGCAGCCTCTTTTGGGGGTAGTGCAAGGGTGGGAGGTGTCCTACAGGGAGCTCATGGAGGTTCTTGTGCTGCTCCAGCTTTAGAGGAACCCTGCTCCAGTTGTCACCCCACCACACAGCTCCAGGATGGAGCACCAACGTGCTCTGCAAGGGGCACTGGAGTGCTCCTGGACACCCTGAGGGGATGAACAGGGGGCCTGCACATGTCCTCCCACCCAAAATGGGTCATGCCTAGGCTGGGGCAGGTCCAGTTTTGTAGCTGAGAATCAGAATCACAGAATCATTTGGGTTGGAAAAGACCCCTAAGATCACTGATTCCAAAAGTTAACCCAGCCCTGCTAAGAAGAGATGCTCTGGTGGTGTTACAGCTCCACCAGCCCAGCCCAGCACCCTGTCCCCAGCTGCAGCTGTCCATGGACACCCAAGGAAGAGCAGAACAGGACAATGTTTCCTCTTGGCATTCTCCAGCACCTCCGAGGGAGAGGTTTTTGCCAGGTCCAGACATTCCTGGGAGCTGAGAACCCTCAATATGCTGTGAGTCCATCCCCACTGCCAGGTGCTGCCTCCTTGGGTGGGTTGAAGCCTGTAGGAACCCTCCATTCACTCTCCCATCCCAATCACTTTTGATAAGGATTATCACACTGGGGCTGCAGGATTTGCACTCCCCTCCTCTCCACCAGCCCCTCTCTGCAGATGCAGATTCCCTGGGGCAGGCTGGGATGAGCTCTCTCCCCAGAGGACAGCACTCTGCCCCTGCTCCTCATCCTCACCCTGGCCCTGCTGACACCACGAGTGGACTTTGTTTTCCCTCATTTGCCGAGTGTTTTGTGTGCCTTGCTGTGGTGATCATGCTCCAGCCGTCAGCTTGCAGCGAGTCCCCGGGAGAAGGTGCCAACTTTAACATATGCCTGAACAGTTCTTTTCAGACATATACAAACTGGAACAATGCCTCGCTGGGAATATGCTTGTTGGTGCAATTTGCCAACTGTGGCTGCAGATCTGCTCTTTTCAGCACGCACCAACGATTTGTAGACGGTGCAAAAGCCGGGATCGCCGTGCAGGGATGGGGGCTCTGGAAGGCTCTTTCCAGGCATGCAGGAACCAGCAGGGAACACAACCAAGGGCTGGGCAAAGACCTCTGAGTGTCACAAATAATGATCAGACCAAACATTTTGCTTCTGAGAACCTCAGTCTTTTCCCCCCTGTGCTTTAGGAAAGCGAGCGCTGATTTCTCCACCTACCTGAACCGTGAGCACGTTCTCACCTGGTGCAAGCAGGACTTTGCTCAGCTCACCACATTTCCTGGGCTCAAACATCTCCCAGTGCTTCCTCCATCACTGGTGTTCACCCTTTAGGTAGGACATCATCAGGATGTGACTCTGGTGCCACTCATGGTGACTCAGGGTGTCACTACTCTGTCATGCCCTTGGAAAAAAGGACTGAGCAGCCTGGACATTCCCCTAACTTCTTCCCATGGGTTTGTAGACACCATGGCAATGTTTGAAGGAAATCTGCCAAGATGACGACGAAGTGGGGCTGGGGCTGTGCCCAGGGAGATGGCCAGGCTTTCCAAGTGGGCAGTGAAGGCCCAGTGGTGATGAGGAAGAGGAATTTTCTCCCCAGCACCGATGAGGACGCAGCTCTGCCCTCGCCCACGTGCCAGCCTTCACCTTGCACACTCCCAGGGCAGGGATCACGTCCCGTTCCTCGGCCCTGGAACGCCCCCTCAGCGGGCAGTGCTGGATGTGGAGGTGCCCACGAGCCAGCCCAGGGGTGGGAGGGTCAGTGCTGAACTGCCTGTTCCCCATGGAGAGCTGCCAAAGGCAGAAGTGTTTGAGATAGCAAATCATCAAGGGACCATTGTTCATAGCAACCTCGGTGGAAATATTTGTGTGTGTGTGTGTGTGTGTGTGTGCTGGCATCCAATTTGGCAATGGTTACTCAGCACAAGTGGGCGGCCTGTCCCTTTCTCTCAGCTGGAGCCTCCTCCTCCTCACAGGGACCCAGAAGAGGGATGAAAGGAGAGCAGATGGTTTGGGGGTGCTCAGAAATACCAGTGCCAAGGGCTGTCTCATCGTGGCAGGCTGAACATGCTCAGGACCAACGAGGTCTCTCCAAGAAACCGGGAGATGCAGGAGGTCTGTGAGCAGTTCTTGGGGATATCCATGGTTTCACTGGATTTTGAGGAAAAGGAGCAGAAATTGAGATCTTTGGGGTGTCACGCAAAGAAGAAGAGATCTTTGGGGTATGGGGCTCTGTATCAAAAATTGTCTTCACAAGTCCAAAGGAGGTTGAAGAACTGGAGATGTTGGAGATGGACTTTGGGCAAGGGCCTGGAGTGGCAGGACAAGGGGAATGGCTTCCCACTGCCACAGGGCAGGGTTGGATGGGATATTGAGAAGAAATTTTTCTCTGTGAGGGTGGGCAGGCCCTGGCACAGGGTGCCCAGAGGAGCTGTGGCTGCCCCTGGATTCCTGGAAGTGCCCAAGGCCAGTTTGGATGGGGCTTGGAGCCACCTGGGCTAATGGAAGGTGTCCCTGCCATGGCAGGGGTGGGACTAAATGACCTTTAAAGGACCTTCCAACCCAAACCAATCTGATTTTATGCTGAAGGGACACTGCTGGCTTTGCTAGGAAGAAGCCTCAGGGCTTCCTCCAGGTGAGGATCCAGGGTTAGAGGCCTGGCGAGCTGGCCAAGGCGGGCACGCTCCAGGTTTCCTCCTCTTCCAGCACCACCCCAGACCTGTCACAGTCCTTTCACAGAGAAATTCCCATTGAAAGCTGCGCTGCTGCTCTCATCCCTGCAGAAGTGAATGGAGAGATTTGTCCTGACCTCCATCCCCCTCCACAGCTCCCGGCATTTCGTTTTTCTCCAAAGCAACGCTCTGCTGCTACAATCAGCTGAGATGAAACCGAGCTGGCTCCTACACACCTTGGAGCTCAGGCAGGGCTGCTTCCCACACAGTGTCTTTCACCCAAATTAAACAGCTCCCAGCTGAGCCCTGCCATCCATCACGCCAAGCCACAGGCACAGCTCGGGTTTGGCAGCTTTTACACCTCGGTGGGTTCACGTTGAGCGGGGAAAGAGCAGGGACCTTTTATTTGTGAGTGTGTGCAAGGGGTGTGCAGCCCTGGGGCTGTGGGGCCATCCCTGGGGTCGTGCTGGAGTCAGTGGGAGGCTGATTGTTGTTACAGGTAGCACAGACTGGGCACTGAGGGCTGTTCTATTGGGAATAAATCCTTCCCTGTGAGGGTGCTGAGAAGCTGTGGCTGCCCCTGGATCCCTGGAAGTGCCCAAGGCCAGGCTGGACAGGGCTTGGAGCACTGGTTCAGTGGAAGGTGGAAAGTCCCAGATTGGAATGAGATGGTCTTTAAGGTCCCTTCCAACTGTGACTCCATGATTCCCTGATTTTCAGGCCGCAGTGCTGCACATTGCTGGGTGCAGACTCTGTCACTCCTCAAGGACGTGCTGCTGACCATACCTTGGTGTCCACACCAATGCCAGGTGGGCAGCAATCCCAGCTCCTTATCTGTGTTGCTCTGAGCTCGGTTCAGTTTTCCAAGTGGTTTCTAAGAGCTCTGGAGGTGTCCCAGAATATCTGAGGCACCTACGAGGAGCAGGCAGACATGGAATGGGGTCTCCATTGGCATCACCTGTGGTGGAGATCCTTGCTGGAGACAGCACTGCCTGTTTTCTCTGTGTGAGTTGAGGTTTTTGTTGGATATTAGGAAGAATCTCCTCACTGAAAGAGTGGTTGATCATTGGAACAGGCCCCACAGGAAGTGGTGGAGTTGCCATCCTTTGACATGTTCAAAAAACGAGATGTGGGGCTATGTCTTGGTGGGAGTGCTGGTAGTCAGTCAAAGGCTGGGCTTCATCTGGGAGGTCTTTTCCAACCTGAAAGATTCTGTGAGTCTAGGACAAATGTTTCCACCTATTTGAGGTGGGAAATAGAGTTTTGGCCACCACAGCTCCCTGTGCCAGGTGCATCCGTGCCCACACTCGTGCCAGATAGCCACAACCAGTTTTCCTATGGAGCCCCCTGCACAGAGGACTGGTTTTTTGGGTCAGTTTAGCAGCTCTCCCCCACACCTCTGAGTGACAAATTAACATCTTCCAGCTCTTCTTAGTGTAGGCTCTGGGCTCTTCAGATCAGCCACTTCAGCAAGGTGGAAATCTCTGCCTCTTTGCCACAGAAAGGCTTCAGGGGAAAAACTGATTATCCTGATTTCTACCTTTTTTTTGGGATCTGCTTCCAGGGAGAGTAGCCTGGCTGGCAGATCCTCCAGCCCCTCACAGTCTGCTTGCTGGAGAGCAGCCTGGGGGAATGACCTTGGCCTCAAATTCCATTAGGGAAGGTCCTCGTTAAACAAGGCTGCTCTCAGAGTCACAGTTTACAGCATCCTAGGCAACCGCCTTGGGCTTTTTCCAGTCCTCCAGGGAGAAGCACAGTCCCAGAAATCAATAACTGAGTTCTTTTGAAAGTCAGCAGTGACTCTGGCGTGATCCAAACCACTCTCTTCAGTGAAAGCAAAGGAGGGGTCCCTGAAGGAGAGCCCTGGCCCTCTGTCCCACCCCCAGGGCTTGCTTTGCTCAGTGCCCACTGCCCACACTGTCCCATCCTCCCGGGCACTGACTGCCCAGCTCCCCCCAGAACGGAGCCAGGCAAGGGGAGCCAAGCAGGCTTTGAGGGAAAATACCTTCATTTTTTAGTGGAAACACCACCCCGAGGCTCTGCTGAAGCAGGGAGAGCCAAGCCCTCCTCCTTGTCAGCCCCCAAAACTCATTTTATCTTCAGATATTCTCCCTCACTCACTTTAAAACTGGGGTTTCTTTCCTGACTCCAAATGCTCCTTATTGAACTTGCAATAAACACCCAGACCCCCCCCACATCTATGTTTTCCCCTCCCTAAAACACCCATAACTTGCTTTATATCAATTTTAAATTAATTCCTCTCCCAGCAGTGCTTCCTCCATGTATCTGGACTACAAGGCTTCAATTACTGACTTAGAAAATCTTGTTCTCCTGCCTCATTCCCATCCTGCATCTCCCTAATAAAAACCCCACCATAAAACAGCGACTGAGGACCTCCTGATGTTGGGACAGCAAGAAGCCAAAGCTGAGGCTGACATTCTCCTGCCCAAGGACGGGAGCTGGGCTGGGAGCCCAGAGAAGATGTTCCCTCCCATTAATGGGATGAATTCACACATAATTGTGTGGAATACTCTTTATGAATGAAGGCAACCAAGAGGCTGAGGGATGCACCAGCACAGGAGCTCCACACCCCACCAAAGGTCAGTCCTGCACCCCCCTCCTGTGCCTGAGCTTCCAAGGGAACAAAGAAAAACTGGGAGAAGCTCAGGATTTTTAGTGGCCTGAGAAAGCTGACTCGTGGCCAGAGAGGCAGAGAGGTCGGATGGGTTTGTGCAATATCGAGGGAAGGGGTGAGTGGCTCATGGACTGACCCCATTTGTGCTGTGAAGGGGTTTTGGGGGGTTCATGGCTTTGCCAGAGGAGCTGGGAAAAGGCACAGGGAGAGGCAGCGATGGGAAGATGGAGCTGCCTGAATTCCCAAGTTCACCCGTTTTTTAGCAGTGAGGGTGTTTCACCAGCTGGACAACTTACAATTGGATCCTCTCCCAGTCTTTAAACTGAGCCCATCTGTGTTTTTAAATACTAAGTTTAACCCCAGAAATGATGATACAGACTGAAAAAATCAGGCTATCAGCCACTTTCTGGAAAGGTCCGGACTCATTGCCCTTCATGACCCCTTGGGAAACACAAGGAACCGCTGCACCTCTCAGAAACAAACTCCAGGATGTTTGAAAATCTGTTTGTGCTGCGTCCAGGGTGGTGTAGCAACAGCTGAAGGTCACAAGCACTGTATAAATAGAAAGGAGGTTTTGTTGTGACACGTCCATCCGGAGCCATTGCTCCTGGGTATGCCATCTGGGATGGGAGCAGGAGCCTGAGCATCCCCACTGCAGGAAAGGAAAAGGGATTCTGTCCTTGCAAGGATGATACCGTGGAAAGGGGGGTGAGAACTACGAGGTTGTAACTTCGCTCCTGATTTTGCGGGTTTTGAAGAAAAATCCGAGCTGTGATGGAGCTTTGGGATGCAAATTCCTCCTGTGTGGTTTCAATCACGTACCCAAGCAGGGAGAAGGAAGTTTTCACCCGTGGAGAGCATTTTCTATCTGGGGAGAGCTTTGCAGTGATTGTCCTGCTCATTTGGGGACCTCAGTGTCCCCATCAGAAGGGGTAAGAGGGGCTCTCTGGTAGGATTTTATACCAAGCTCTAACCACGTGCTAAAGATCTTTTCTGGACAAAATCCTGCTTAATTCCATTGCCCTGCTCCATCCAGCAGCTCCCTGTACCTGACATTTGTCTTCCTCATGTATTTGGGTGATGAATTCTTCGTGGTCTGGAGCAGGGGATGGCGCAGAACAACAACACCTGGAGCTGAAACAACAGGTCATGGTCACTCCACCCTGGGGATGGCAGGAAAGAAGGGCAGCAGCCATGGGGGAGAAACCTCTGGAATCTTGGTAAAACAGTGGGAATGAGGCACTGGGATGGAAGAGCTTGACCCAAGGAATGTGGCTGGGCAGGTGAAAGTGTTTGCTGATGCAATTCCTGCAGCTCTTGAGGCAATGAGAGAGGAGAGGAGATCTTGGCTTTCACCACTCGGAGATGACTCCTGGTGTTTCAGGAAAGCACTTGGAGAAGGACACAGCCTGTAAACTCCAGACATTGTGTCTGGAAGGTGGCCAGAAAGTGTCTCAGCTCTGGCTGCCTGAGGTCCATCTCATCAGGGGATCTGCTTTCCCAGTGGAAGGAACAGTGTCCTGTCCTGTCCTGTCCCAGGGTAGGGGAACCCCACTGAGACCCAGGCTGGGGACCAGAGCACTGTGAGTGCTTGGTGAGGGCCCATTTTTGGGAAACCTGGCCCTCTCTTGGGAGCAGATCCTCTGACAGCTGCTCAGTGCTCCTCCTGCTCCATGATCCCACTCTTGAGAGGTCTCTTTTAGCCATGAAGATGGACCAGGAGCAGCACCCTGCCCCCAGGACACCCCTTTTCCAAGATCCAGGTTTTCTGCTCTTTAAGCAGGAAAAATGTGGGTAACTCCCCAAATTACCATCTCCTGCTACTGCTGGCTGGGAGGAACCTGCTGATCCAAGGAAGAGCTGGAGGTCAGGGGTGCCAGAGCCATGGCAGGGTAATCCAGGCCTTCAGCAGCACAGATGTGTTCCACCTTCTCCCACTTCATCACAGGCTTCCTGGATCCATTGTTATCTTCCCACAGGATTATTTTTACCAGCTGATAAGGACGGGATCTGGGAGTCCATTGAAGCACCTAAAGGTGGCTTGTTGGAAACCCATGGGAATAAAAGGAGGAGAATCCCAGCTATTCTTTTCAGCTTGGAGGGAATGGCTGTTTCTCCCCCTCCTTGAAGGACAGCTGGGTGTGTGGCATTATGACCACAGAGAGGAAAATCTTTTCTCTCCTGCACTCGCTGCTGATCTGGTATTGGATTGTGAGATGGGTCACACCTATTGATCACAGCAGGCTAAAAAAGACACAGCCCATAAATAACTCCTGACGTCCCCAGCTGGGCCAGAAATCCTGAGCAAAGGGCTCTTGGGAGAGCTGTTGTTGGGATTTCTCTGTCCTTCTCCTCTGGGAAACGCTGGGGACGGGTTTGGGTTGAGCCAGATGATTGGGGCTCACTGCAATGTTTCTGCAGGAGTTTTCTTGGCAGGGCTGGGTTATCCCAGTCCTTGGTCCAGCCCTTCCTGAAGAGCCTCAGCAGCCAGGCTGGAATGGGGCACTGCTGCTGTTCCCATGCTCACCAGCACTGGGTTAAGACATGAAGGCAAAGGTGGCTCTGGTCTGTTCTCCCCTCCCTGAAGTGACCATTCCTCGTGCTCAATCTGCCCTCTGAACCCACGGAATTCACGATTTTGGCACAAGGAACTGTAGGAAACGCAGGGCAGGGAGACCAGAGTGAGGGGATCAGATTGTTCTTCCTTAGGGAAACAGCCCCAGATGGTTCCAGGGTGGAGGAGCAAAGCCTGGTCCCTGCAGGACACCAGGGACCCACCCAAAATCCAGCTCAGCTGCTGGCCAGGGCACAAGGGACAGCAGGGGACAAGGGACAGCAGCAATCCCCTCCTTAAAGCTCCTACTGATGCTCCACCGGGTCCCACGTGCTCTGTGTGGCCTGAGCATGGTGAGGGACACGTGAGGAGAGGGGAGGACACAGCCAGGCACCGTCCCTCTCCCTCCTCCCCCGTTCCCTTGTTTTTACACAGCTGAAAAAAAAAATTTAAAAAAACCATTCCCCACGTAATGATGATTCGGCCAACAGGTCAAGCCAAGCATGACAGATCTCATTCTGGAGCTGGGCTCAGGCAGCAAATTCCAGCCTCAGTGCTGCTGGCACCGAGATCCCTGTGCTGAGGGGCCACTGGGGTCCCCCCAGCATCCTCTGGCTGCTCACACCCTCCCTGCCCTGGGTTTTTGGGGGGCTGGGGAAGGTCCAGCCACAGCAAAAGAGACTTAGAGAACAGCACCGTGCTGGTAACTCACAGCCTGGGGGCATTTCCCACTTTATCAGAGCCCATGGCAACATTTTTGCCTGATCCAAGGGTTTTCTCAGCTTCCAGCATTTTACGGGCACGCTGTGTCCTGCGGTTCCCTGGCAGTGGGGAGGAGGCAGGAGATGACTCTGCTGGAGCAGGAGAGCTCCAGGGGCAGCGAGGAGATGCAGGTCCCTTGCAGGGAGCCAGGCTGGTGCTGAGAAAGCTCCAGAGGCTCCCCAGGCCCTGATCCCAGCCCAAGGAATAAAATCCATCCCGTTGCAGGGAGCTGGAGAGTCAGCCAGGGAGGGGAAGGTTTATTTAGAGAAAGAACCGTGGGCTGCCTGCCCACACCAGGCTTTTAGCTGATGATCTGCACGTGCCATGGTTGGGGGCGGCTGGGGGAAGGAGTCCACTATTAAAAGCTTGGCAGAATCTCTGCTGAATCCTGCTGGAGCTCGGGGAGGGCCTGAGCCAGCAGGATCCCACCTCCAGTGTCACCTCATCTGACCCTGGGCCCAAATCAGAGACAAATTCAAGGCAGCTCGTCCTCTTTTCTTCCAGGGTGCAGCCTGGGAGCAGCCGGCACTGGTGGGGAACAGCAGCAATTCCTGAGAAACCGCGTCCTTTAAAGGATTATCCAAGATTTAAAATGTGCCCAGAGATCCAGATAAACCCCAACATCTTCTGGGAATAGGTGGGGAAAGGCTGTGCTGAAGGGAGAGGATGGAGCTGTGCAGATTCCCACCCTCCTGAGCTGGAACAGCAATGATCCTTGGCACTGAAGGTGATCCGGGCACTGAACCCATCCTCTTCCACTGCTCATCGCTCCAGACACCTCCCGGCGATGTGAATCAGCACAGGATAATCCATCTCCTTCCCTCTCCATCCCTGCCCTGCTCCGGGCACGGCTTTGTCCGCAGTAATTAAGGTGGAAATGGAAATTCCTCCTGCAGCCAAGGGCACTTCCCGGCTCATTAACGCCGGGAGGACACGGCAGGAGAGAGGGAGGACACGGGAAAAACAGTGCTGGGGGCACCCGGGGGTGCTGCTGCTGAGGGGGACACGGGGACAAAGTGCTCAGAGCTTTTGGGATCTCGGGATTGGTGTTTTGGGGTCAGCCACATCTGTTTGCAGTGGGGAATCAGCGCAGAATCATGGATTGGTCACCTTAAAGGATTTTTGGTTACACCCCTGCCATGGGAAGGGAACATTCCCCTATCCCAGGTTGCTCCAAGCCCCGTCCGACCTGGCCTAGGGAAGCAAGATGAGATGTGAGGAAGGAATTAACCCCACCGGGAATGAGCACATGCCCAGCAGGGCCAGAGGGGCTGCAGGAGCCCACCTGAGCACATCAACCTCCCCTGGACAAGGCAATTCTGACAGAGCTCAGAAGAAAGTGGCCATTTCTTGCCCCAGGCACACACATGGCACCTGTAAAACCCCTCCCAGCTGGTGCAGAAGAAGGGAGTGCTGCTGCCAGAGGCATCAGGCAGGTCCAGGGCTGTGTTCTCCTGTCTCTGGGAGCTGCTCCTCCTTTCTCCTCACAGCTCAGGAGCCGGGGGAAGGATGCTGAAGGACCTGCCAGCCTCACCCCATCTGGCTCTCCTGAATCCAGCAAGAAATCCTTGGAAATACATTAAAGGGACACTTTGCCACAACCTTTCCTTCTTAGTAAAGTAGAGGTGCTTTTCCTACTCCGAGTTTACCTGCAGGAGGTGACAAAAAGAAAAAAAAAAACCCCTCATTTGTGGTGTTTTCCCCGAAAACACAAGCCCTGGTGCAAACCCCAGATTCTGGATGGTCATTGCTACGTTTACCACCCAAGAACAAAGCTAATCCGCCACCAAGGAATCAATCACAGAGTCACAGACTTGTCTGGGTTGGAAGGATCCTTAAAGACCATCCAGTTCCACCGGGACCATTCCTCTGCTCCTGCCTCTCTCACAAGGATGTGCTGTGCCACAACCTCCCCGCAGCCACCTGTGATGGAGGAGGGGAATCCAGGGTCATTAGTGCACAGAGGAATGAGGCCAAGAGGGCTTTCATGCCTCAGCATCTTAATTGAGATGGGTTTCCCATCCTCCTCCCCCTCCTCCCAAGCCCAGCACATCCAGGCTCCTTCAAGGGCATCTCCTGGCTCGGTGCTGTGCACTCTGCAGCCCCCATGAACCACTCACATCTCTTTAATTAAATGTCAAGATATGCAGGGTTTGTTTTTTTTTTACCTTTTAAGTGCCCTCTGCTCGGAAAGATTCATGGAGAGCTGAGTTTCTGTGTGGTGAGGAGAGGGGGAGATGTGGGTAGGAAAATTGTGGGGAAACTGGGATCACAGCCAAGCAGGATCCCCTGAAATCCTTTGGGTTGTTTATTTGAAAGGTTGGGGAAAAGTTTCTTCCCCCAGAGGGTGCTGGCACTGCCCAGGCTCCCGAGGGAATGGGCACAGCCCGGAGGCTGCCAGAGCTCCAGGAGAGTTTGGACAGCGCTCCCAGGGACAGGGAGGGATTGCTGGGGGTCTGTGCAGGGCCAGGAGCTGGATCAATGATCCTGTGGGTCCTTTCCAGCTCAGGAGGCTCCATGGTCCTGTGATCTACCAAACACAGCTTGAGGTGCAGCTCCTCCACCTCCAAAGCCAGGGCTGGTCCTGGGGCATCACCCCTGGGGGAAGCCAGTCCTGTCCTGCATCGGTGTGGGACATCCTGAAGGACCAAAACTGCTTCCCTGCAGCAAAGGGCAGCCTGGCATGACCCTCCAGGGGTCTGGGGACATAATGGATTCCCAGAATCCCAGAATTCCAGAATCCCAGATTGGTTTGGGGTGGAAGCAACCTTGAAGCTCATCCCATTCCATCCCCTGCCATGGGCAGGGACACCTTCCACCATCCCAGGTTGCTCCAAGCCCTGTCCAAGCTGGGTTGGACACTTCCAGGGATGGGAATTGCACAGCTGAGGTGCTTCCAGCCTTTTTTGGTTCTCCTGGAATCACCTCCTCCCCTGTGTGCTTCCCTGTTCAGATCTCCCTGGGAAAGGCGCAGTGTCCGACATGGAGAGGTGCCAGCTGCAGCTGATGGAGGGCTGGATGCCGAGTGCTGGCACTCCCAAAGGATGTTCCTGTACAATTTGTCCTCCCAAGGAGACCTGGAGATGAAGCAGGAGAGGAGGGAGCAGGGCAGGAAGCTGCAGGCAGGACACATTCATCACCTCCATCCTCCCACAGCCAAAAATACACACGGCTCCTGTCCCAGGCCACCCCATCCTGAGCCACCCTGGGCCAGCTCTCCCAGCTCCAGGTCCCTGCCCCAGCCTCAGACCTGACCAGGAGCAGTGTTGCACCTGGGAAAAGCCTTTTTGAACCTTGACAAACTTTTAAATCTCGGTGTAAATCCTGCAGTGGCGACAGCGGGATTTAGGAGTCGCCCTGGTAGGATGAGATGTGGTTTTGTCACCTTTTTGTCACCTTCTGGGGAGCACACAGTGGGAGTCAGCTTCAAAGTCAGAGAAATTTAGTGTTCCAAACCAACCATATTTTCTCCTGAAAAGCACTCAGGGAAGCTTTTCTGGTGGTGGTATGAGCAGGCAACTGACTCCAGCCTGGATTCCTATGGATATGGATGGGAGCTGACACATTCCATGTGCACAAACACCAAAATTCAGGTGAAGAGAGACCAAAACAAGGAGCAGAAATGGTGCCTGTGTGTGGGTGGAAGGCCCACGGCCCAGGGAGAAGGAGGATGGAGGGAAACACATCCCATCTTTGGCAAAACTATTCAAAATGTCCAAATGCTTGAAGATAAGAATTTCAGATTTTAGAAACTGCTTAGGTTGGATGTCAGAAGGATGTGAGCAGCTGTCTGGATCCCAACATTGGCACGTTGCTGTCACCCCAGTGGGAACCAGGAGCTCCCCTGGGATGCTCAGCCTTGATGGGGCTGTTCCTTCTCCCCAGTGCAATTTGGGGACTGGGTTGTCTGGGAGGCATCACAGTTCCTCTGGTGGGATCTCATTATGTGATGAGCTGAACATCTGGATTAAAATAGATCAAATAGTCACTAAATCCTAAATAAGCCTGGGAGCTCAGCGGCAGCCATATGCTTCCTACTGACAAGCTCAAAAAAAAAATCTCTCCTTGCCATTACCTCACACTGCAGCAGTGTTTTATCCTCCTCCAAGCCAGCTCAGGGACAAACCTTCCTGCTCTGCCCTCCCTGCTCTGGCCATCCTCTGGACCAGCACCCTGAGGCTCTTTTAGGCAGGGATGTCTGGAAATGGGAACTTACCCCACTGTGCAAAAGATTTGGTGATTGGAATGAAAGGAATAATATTCAAAGGAAAATGAAAAAGGAAGAAAAGCAGAGCTTTGTTGTTTAGCATTCGAAGGATGCTAAATGTCCCTTAATGTTTGGGATTTTGGGAAAATCCTGTAGGAACGCAGTGAATATTGATGTTTTTGTTGTCTGTATCCTTCTGGGGCCAAGAGGAAAGTGGAGGTCAGGCAGCCTCCAAGAGCTGGATGGAGAGCATGGAGGGTGGGATGGACCCAAGGGTGCTGCAGGAGGATGGAATGGTTTGTGTCGGAAAAGACCTTAAATCCCACCCCATTCCACCCCCTGCCATGGGCAGGGACACCTTCCAGTATCCCAGGTTGCTCCAAGCCCTGTCCAACCTGGCCTTGGACACTTCCAGGGATCCAGGGGCAGCCACAGCTTCTCTGGGCACCCTGTGCCAGAGCCTGCCCACCCTCACAGGAAATTTATTCCCATTTATTCCCATCTAAATCTCCCTTTTCAGGGCAGACTCGAGGGAGGACTTGGGGATAACACATCACAACACTGCCCTTATGCCCTGGGAGCACAAAAATAAGGTTTGCCCACTGCCTTTAGGTCATGCTCCTTATTTAGCCGAGCAAGACAAGGCCTAAGGTCCTGGGAGGCCTCGGCAGGCTTGTCCTGGAGCTCTTTTTAGCCCTTTCCAGCTGATTTTAGCTGAAATTGTGCATTGCCCAATGGTCAGATGAGCATTGCTGGTGTGGCAACCAGTCTGCCCAGCAGTCTGGCCTTTCCCCAGCTTTCACCAAGCCTTTTGCAACCGCGTGCCTTCACCCAAAAAACATTTAACCAGCCAGTGAGGGCCTGACTAAAACCAGGGCTGGTTCTCTGAGCCAGCAGTGCCAGAGTTGTTGTGATGCCTTGAGAAGGCTGAGCTAGAACAGAGACCAGACAGAGCTAAAGAATAAAGCAGGGATTTATTGAAAGGATTTCCTCCATGGATGCACCTTGGGCAGCACCAGAGCCCAGCCAGGGCTGCACCCAAAATGAACCAAAATGGGCACAATATGGACACCGGGCACGGCTCTGGCACTTTGATCAGTTCTGCTCCATTTGCATCTTGGAGTTCATTGTCCAATTCCAGCTTTAGCCCATCCAGTCCCATCCTTCTTGTTTTTCTCTCTTCAGCCCACGTTGTTTGTGCTCTTGGGCCTGAGGTTTGGATCATTTGTCCTTGGTCCCCAGCTGGAGAAGGAATTGTTTTGTCTCCCTGCTCTGTGCACAGAGCTCACCATCCCATAATGTGAAACTCAGACCCACACACTAAAGCAGCCCAGAATCTGAAAAATATAAATGCTAAAACCTGAGGCATCAGTTGTGTGAGGTAGGAGAACAGAACCAACCAGGCCTCCCTCACCCCTGCAGCAGAAACTCTGCCGTGCTGGTGACTTGCCGTGGTGGCTCTGAGCAGGAGATGCTCAGGAGCCTGTGTGTAACCACCCTAATTGCATTATTGATGGGAATTAGCAGTAATTGGATAATTTGGGAGCCGCGTGTTGGATTTGTTACAACCAACCCTGACAAAAACGTCGCGGTTCGTTGTGGTTTGCTGGTTAATGAGACCAACCTCAACTCCCTGCCCTGTGCACAAGGCTTTGCTGCCTTTTTGCATTCTAAATTGTAAATGTAACACTTCAAAGATAATCATCTGGAAATGGCCTGGAAAAATCAGGGCAAGCCGTGACCTGAGTTAGCTGGAGAAATTCTCCTTCCTTCTGTGGTTTGAGGGAGCGGAGGATGGTGGTGGATCAGGTATTGATTACTGATCAATAATGAGCTCAGATGGGAGCACAGAGGTGTCCCACCGGTGTTCCCTTCTCTCCATCACCCATTGGTATGGCTGGATGAACGAGGCAATAATTCACAGAATTATTATTCCTGCTGGGAAAGGTCCAAGGGGCAAAAGTCCAGCGACCCCAAAAGTCCCATTTGGGCTGGTTGGTGCCTCTCAGCAGAGGGAAGGACCAAACTTTCACCTCTGGGATGGCACAGCCTGAAGGAACCGCTCTCCTTTTGCAGACACATCTCCCCAGCTTCCCGTTTTTCCTCAGAAAAGTGTTGTTCTTTGATTTTTTTTTTTTTTTTTTCCTGTGGAAGGAGCTGGCTGTGGCAGTGTGGGATCCACACGCTCCTTTCTCCTTCTGGCTGAGACCTCGTGATTCTGCACCTGATCTCCCATTTCTTTCAGAGGGGAAACGAGGGGGCAGGAGAGGAAATCACAGCCCCAGGAGTTGAACTGCTCACCAAGCAGCCCCCTCAGGCTTTGTCCCAGCTGGGAAACACCTTCCTCCCCCTTATCCTGCCTCCTTTTCTCCCTGCATCCTGGGAAAGGCCTGAATTAAATAATAATATAATAACAAATAATAATAAATCAAATTACAATAAATAATAAATATAATAATCTAATATAAATATATAATAGTATATATATATAAAAGAAAATAATATAATAATAATACAAACA
>VWZP01004271.1:66900-103594 GCA_013396995.1 Dicaeum eximium
AATAATATAATATAAACATATTATATATATAATATATATAATAACAATAATAGAAACACCTTCCTCCCCCATGCCCTCCTTTTCTCCTTCCATCCTGGGAACGGCCTGAATTTGGGTCCAGGGAAGGCGCTGGGGGATGGAGCGGGGTGCTGGGGGAAGGGACGCTCTTCCCGCACCGCCCCCGCCGCCTGCGGTGCTGTGTGCCCGTGGCCGCTCCGTGCTGACGGTGATGAGCAGCGACACACGGCTGTGCGAGCGGGGACACGCCAGCCCCGCCAGCCCCGCGATGCTCCGGCATCACCCCGGTCCCCGTGTCCGGCCCCCCGCTTGGGGCCGGGCTGGCTGAGGGGTCCCGCAGGTCTGGGGTGGGCTGGAGGGAGCGGGAAAAGGGCTGGGGAAAAGGCTCCTGGTGCTTGCTGGGGGAGGATCCCCCCTTGGGTGGGGCTGTGTTGGGGGGCAGGAGCGTTTTGGGGACAGGGACCCACCTGTGGGCTGGGGGAAATGCATCCAGTGGTTGAGGCTGTTCAGGCTGGCTGCAGCTCCTCGTGGTTCCAACGCAAGCAAGGCTGTCCCTTCTCCATCCCCATCCTCCCTTTCCCCATTCCCATTCTTCCTTTATCCACTCCCATCCTCTTTTTCTCCATCCCCAGCCTCTATTTCNTCTTCCCAGCCTCCCCTTATCCATCCCAGCCTCTCCTTCTCCACCCCCAGCCTATTTCTCCATCCCCATCCTTTTTTAGTCCATTCCCAGTTTCTCCTTCTCTCTTCCCAGCCTTCCCTTCTCCATCCCTATCCTCCCTTTCTTCATCTCCAGTCTCCTTTATTCACCCCCAGCCTCCCCCTATCCATCCCCATCCTTTCTTAGTCCATTCCCAGCTTCTCCTTCTCCATCCCCAGCCTCTATTTCTCCATCCTCAGCCTCCCAGCTCCTTCTGCTCGCCCTGAGCTTGCCCCTGGCTGTCTGTGCTGCCCTGGCCTTGACCTGACCCCACAAATCCCAGCCCTACAGGATGGGGCCGAGCTCAGGAGCATCCCTCTGCCTCAAAGCCTGGAGCCAGGAGCAGGAAGAGGGGAGTGTCCCCTTCACGCCCAAGTCCAGAGCACAGGGAAGCCAAAACCGGTCTGAGAACACAGCCCCGAATTCTCACCCCGGCTCAGGAAGACACAGGGACATGACCCAGTTATGTGACGGCAGCGTTTAATATTTCCCCTGCAAGGCAAAGCCAGCCCGGCTTCCTCTCCCTCCCGCTTCCCAGCCAGGCAGCCCGGCCTGGATCGCTGCCTTCCCGGGGCTTAGGAGCTCCTGGGGCTGGGATGGAGGGGAAAATGTGACTGTGCAGCCTCATCAGGCGCGCAGATGTGCTGCTGATTCAGCCGATCATTGCGTAAGCCCCGCAGCAGCGCTCGCTCCAGCCGGGAAGCAGCTGCTTCCTCCGGGCTGTGCCCTGGAACAGGGGGGACCCTCCAGAGAGCAGCTCGGGCTGCCCCAGATCAGGGCAGAGCGCTCAGGGTCAGTGCAGCACCCCAAAAACTCCGCAGAGAGGTGATGGAGCTGGGAGAGACATCACTGTTGTGGTGGGGACCAGGTGAGCAGATCCAGGAGAGCTCAAAAAGGGCAACCCAAAGTGGCCAGATCAACCCTCCCATCTCCCTGTCGATATCCAGAGGGGTGTTTGGCCTCTCTGAGAGACCCAGTGGCCCTCCTGAAGGGACAAAGGACAAATCTCTCTGGGGTGCTCCGTGCACTCGTCCATGTAATGGTGTGGATATAATTTAATTATACCTTCCTTGATGTTTAGCATCACAAAGGGAAAAGCTGAGCCCTTGGAGCCACCACTCTGGGACTGGTCTGGGGGAAGAAGGGTCTGAAACTGGGCTGGAGAAGCTGCAGCATTTGGGAAGGCTTTAAAAATGTCCTGCCTCAGTCCCTGCTCCTGGCTGAGTCTGTGTTCCAGAGATGTTTGGGCAATTCTCTCAGGCATGTGGTTTGATTTTTGGGATTGGCCTGTGCAGGAGTTGGACTGATGATCCTTGGGGGGCCCTTCCAGCTCAGGAGATTCCATGATTCTCCCAGCAGCAAACTGGTTGGGCTCTTCTGGAGAAGAGACAAATCCCAGATACTGCTTTTGTTCCAGGGCCCATGGAAATTAATTTTTTTCCGAAAAAACACAGACATTGATAAGAAAGACCTGGATAGACCAGGGCTTCTACACAGTCACCCTGCAGAGCAAAGAGGTTTCAGTGAGGCCCCAAAACTCCTGATCTGCCTTAGCAAGGGGAGTTTAGCAGGTGGGATTTCACAGAAAATGTGTGTGTGTATCTGTTGAGTGTGTTTGCACACAAATAACACAACAGAGATTTTAGAGGATGATGTTGCACAAAGCAAGAGCAGGACACGTTGTGTTTTATGAAAAATTCCCTGGCAAGGTGAGACTATGTCAGAAAAACATCCAGGACCTTGTAAAGGATTTCAGTGCCTGCTGCACACCCATCCCCACACTCAGTCTGTGCTGCCATGGACCTCTGCAAGTTTGGGATTTATTTTTTTGTGGGGTGGGATTTGACAGACTGGTTTCTGAGGATGACCAGGACTTTGGTCAACCCTTTGAGGAGGCCACCTGAGCATCTCATGGGCAGCAAGTCCCAACTCAGAGTCACAAAAATGCTGAATCTGGTACAGCAAAACAGGAAAAAAAGCCCCTCACTGCTAGAAGTGGTGGGTGAGGTGGTGGGGTGGAGCCAATCTCATCTTTTTGGGATGCTGGGAGTGGGGGGGAGGCTTTTTCTTGCAAGGAAAGTGCTCAGGGAGTCACCCAGGAGCAGAGCAGCGTCTGGCTAAGGCGGGGTTTAGCGCCGCTCTAAGCGGCTTTAGGAGCAGCGAGCGCGGGAGGAACGCGCATGAAATCGAAGTGGGGAAAGAAAAACAAACAGTGCCAGGGGTTATGTAAGGGATCAGAGAGCTGCCCCCCCGGGAATGCTCCCATGGGTTTGGGTTCATCCTGATCACCCCTCGTTTGGAGTTTTTGGGGGGTTTGTATGAAGGAAGGTTCAGAGATGTGATAGCTCCTGTTGGAGGGTGACAGAGGAGGATTTGAATGGGGTTGAAATGAGTTGTAACGTTAAGGGTGGATGGAAAAAGGACATGGACAACTCCTTGCTGGCTCCTCTGCCAGGACACAGAACTGGGGACAAAGGAGTGATCAGGTGACACTGGGGAAGGGCAGATGAGACAGAACAGAGACCTGCTCCCCACCACCTGCACAGCTGAACAGGGAATTATTGCTGCGGGATGCTGCCAGTATAAAATACCTACACGGATCCCAGAAGTTTAGCACCTGATAATCCCAAAAGGCTTTTCCAAAGATTCAGCTTCTGGCTAGTGAGAAGGAGGGAGAGCAATTTTTTACATGGGCAAGGACAAGGGGGAATGGACTTAAACTGCCAGAGGGGATAGATGTTGGATGTTAGATGGGATATTGGGAAGGAATTATTCCCTGTGAGGGTGGGCAGGCCCTGGAATGGATTTCCCAGAGAAGCTGTGGCTGCCCCTGGATCCCTGGCAGTGTCCAAGGCAAGGCTGGACAGGGCCTGGAGCCACCTGGGACAGTGGAAGGTGTCCTTGCCCATGGCAGGGGGTGGGACTGGATGAGCTTTAAGGTTCTTTCCAACCAAACCCATCCCATGGTTCTGTGATCATTCCATTACCTTTCCTTAGGAATTGTCTGAATTTGAAGTCGCTGGAGGCTGTGGATAATCACTCCACATTGGCTGGATTTTTGTTCCCCTCTTCCCTGCTCTCAGAGGTTGGACACTGTGCAAGAAGGACCATGAGCTGGATGCTCCATAGGAGGGATGGTCTGTCAGTTTGCCCACTCCTACAGGACGTGCTGCATTGAGATTTGAGCCCTTTTTGAGGGGTAAAGTTCCCCTGGGATCTTCCCCACTCCAATGCCCAGCAGGGCTGCCCACCTGGGTGACCCTCACCTGCTCCTCCCAGCCAAGAGTGTCCATGGATGTGCTGGGTCTGGAGGAGGAACAGAGACAATCCCAGGAAAGGACTGGACTGGGCCAGGCACCCACGAGACACCAGGTCATGGAATCCCAGAGCTGGAAGAGACCCCAAAATCACCTCATTCCAACCCCCTGAAATTCACTGAAGGCAGCCAGAACAATGTGTGCTGAGCCTGTCTCACACAGCCCTGCTCCAGGACAGATCCCTCTGTGCTTCCTGCTTTTTTATTTTTTTTTTCTCTTCCCCCTGTGCTTCTGTTTAAAGGATTAATTCCTGCAGCTGGAAAGTTTGTGCAAGCCTGAGCTGCGTCACGGCGCTGCCACGAGAACCCTGAGCTCTCCAGGTCACCCCCACTGCAGGGACAGCCCCAGGATGGGCAGAGGAGGGGGTGTGGGAATGGATTTATTGAGAGTTTTTAGGGTTTGACAGGAGGCTTACACAGTGTGTACTTGTATGTAAACTCTAAGGTAAGAAATGTTGGTTTAGAAACGTCACGGAATAAGACGGATGTTGTTGAGAGAGAAATGGAGCTAGAAAAAAGTTTTGAAAGATGGTTTTGAAAATCAGACTGGATACTTTGGAGAAATGGAACTGTGAAAGATGCACTGTAAGAGCACCCATGAGGGGTAATTTTAGATTATTGGCTTTAAGACATTTACAGCATGGTGTGACAAAAGCTGATAGGCCAAGAAATGCTTATAATGTATTAATTAGGAAATGGTTGGCTCCTGATTGTGATGGTGTGAATTATAACACCTGAATTGTCTCACCCTTCATGTGAGACTGAAAATGGAATAAAAGGTTTTTAAAATGCCTCTCAGTTACCCCATCTTTGAGTCAGAAAAAGAGCTAAAATCAAACAAGGGGGATCTGCGTGGAAATTCAGGAAACATCTCTGGCATCCTTCTGCAGAGTTCCTTCCCCAGGCTGTGAGTGCTGTGTCTCTTCAGAGAGGGGTTAATTATAGTGATAGAGGTGATAAATAAGAGCAGAGATTTGTGGGGTTTTTCTTGCCCTCTGGCTCACAAATCTTCCTTCCTAAAAGGGAAATGCACGATCCCAGGACTTCAGGAGGTCTGGCACCAAGGGATCAGGCACCAGCACCTTTTGTAGGAGGTGGAGAGCAGAGATCTGCTGGGCAGGGAGCCTGGAAGGCCACGAGGGGAGACAGTGGAGCCTCTCTGCTCTGGAGACAGGCTGAGAGAATTGGGATTGTTCGTCCTGGAGAAGAGGAGGCTCCAGGGAAACCTTTCAGCACCTTGCAGTGCCTGGAAGGGCTGTAAGAGCTGGAAAGAGACTTTGGGTCTGAGTCTGGAATGACAGGACAGGGGGGAACAGCTCCAAAGTGCCAGAGGGCAGGGAAATATGGAATATTGGAGAGAAATTCCTCCCTGTGAGGGTGGGCAGGCCCTGGCACAGGGTGCCCAGAGAGGCTGTGGCTGGCCCTGGATCCCTGGAAGTGTCCAAGGCCAGGCTGGATGGGGCTTGGAGCACCCTGGGACAGTGCAAGGTGGAATGAGACGATCTTTGAGGACCCTTCCAACCCAAACCAGTTTGTGATTGGTTCTGAAATCAATTGGAATGTTTTAGGTGTAAGAGGTTCACAGAATTCCTCCTTTGGGTTGTCCTGGGCAGGTGCCTCCACGTGTCACTGTGAGCCTTTGTCACATCCTGCTCCATGCCTCAGTTTCCCCGCTCTGGAGCTGGGCAGAGTCACACACAGCGTGTGCTGCAATGTTTGCAAAAGCAGCTTGGATGGAAACTGATGGAGTTTGCTCCAAAGAGAAATAAATCCTCGGGAGGAGATGTTTGCTTTCCACGCAGAGTTTCAGCCTGTCATTAAAGCAGAGCCCAAATTGCCTTTTTTGGACAAGGCTAAAATGGGGAAAGATTTCCACTTCCCCAGCTCAACGGGAAGTCCTGCAGCTTCCTAAGAAATCCCATCACTGCTGATGTCCCTGTGGGGGAGAGGACACCTCTGGCCACTCCTCTGCCTCCACCCAGCCATGCCCAGGAGGTCAGGGAGAGCCTTGGAACACCAGGAACCCCTGGAATTGTCCCTTCCCAATGGCACAAACACGATAATGACACAATAATCCCCTGATGCCTGAGACCTGCCAGGCCAGTTATGCTCTCCAGGGCCACTTTTCCTCCAGGGGCTGCTCCTGTTTGGTGCTTTCCTGCTCCCCAGATTCCACCCTTTGCTCACCCTACTGCTGTTTTCTCCCCGTGGAGAGGATGAGCTGTGCCCACGCTGCTGTCACATCCACCCTCAGTTTTTCCCTTGGAAAGCTGGAAATACCCTCCTCACCCAAAGCCATAAAACTCCTGACTGAGCCACTCCTTCCCATCCACTCCTAGGAAAAATGGGGTGATGCTACCATAAAAACCACTTCTGGTGAAGTATCAGCTCCATCCCTTTGGAAAAGGGTGGATCTCTTTCCAAGTCTCCTTGGACATCCAGATTTGTCTCATTTCCAAGCCAGCAGGTGCTCTGGAGTGTTCTGTGAGGTCTGGTCTCATCCCTCGTGCCCTTTTGCTGCTGCTTTACCAGCTCCCATTTTCACCCTCTCCCAAATTCTGGATGCTCCCACCGTGGGCTTGGCCTCGGTGCCAAGTGGGAATGAGACAAATTCCTCCTGCTTTTTGTTTCCTGGCAGGAAGAAGGAGCAGGAGTGGGAACTGAGTCCTGCTTGGGACAATCCCACCCTGGTTTGGGTGGGGTACAGATGCAGCCCCCCAAAAAGGGGCTCCAGAGGAGTCAGGTGGTGGCAGCCAGCCCCTGGATAGGGAGAGGAGATGGGGAGAGAGCCCAGGCAGGCAGGGAGATCCCATGGATGGATTCATCCTGCCCAGAGCCTGTCCAGGAGGGATTTTAGGAGCGCCAGGAGCACTTTGGCTGCGTGAGAGAAGAGCTGGCACCCATTCCCCAACACCTGGCCTGGGATGAACTCACCCTCCTGCCTCCAGCCCTAATGAGACACAGCAGGCTCCTGATTAGTGCCTGTGCTTGGGACAAAACACCAGAGGGGCTCCACAGAGGGGGATGGAGGCGGAGAAAGGCCCCATCCCTCTTTGCCAGAGAGGCCAAATCCACCCTAAATGGAGTGGCTGATTCTGGGGAGCACCGGGTGGGGACTGTCACATCTGCTGGGACACCTGGCTCTTCTCCTGGTCCTGCTTCTGTGCCACCTCACCTCACCCATCCCATCCCATCCCATCCCATCCCATCCCATCCCATCCCATCCCATCCCAATGATCCCATCCCATCCCATCCCAATGATCCCATCCCAATGATCCCATCCCATCCCGTTCCCTCTCCTCAGTCCCCTGGCAGGTCCCACTCACAGCAGACACGCAGGGTGACAGCCGGGGACACGCTGGTCCCTGCGGAGCCCCGGGCCCGGCAGTGGTANCATCCCATCCCATCCCATCCCATCCCATCCCATCCCATCCCAATGATCCCATCCCATCACAGGGCAAGGATTCCCAGAACAATTCAAAATGAAACCCCAAACTGTTGTCATGAAAGAAGTATGGGGGTGATGGAATGGCTTCAATCTGGCAGGGATAGATGGGATATTGGGAATTGGGAATTGTTCCCTGTGAGGGTGTAAGGCCCTGGCACAGGGTGCCCAGAGAAGCTGTGGCTGCCCCTGGATCCCTGGAAGTGTCCAAGGCCAGGCTGGACAGGGCTTGGAGCCATCTGGGACAGTGGAAGGTGTCCCTGCCATGGCAGGGGGTAGGACTGGATGGGATTTAAGGTCCCTTCCAACCCAAACCACTCCATGGCTCTATGATTCCATGGTTCCATGGGATTTTATCCAACAGCATCAACCCCACCCTGAAATTAATCAGAGTCAACACCCTCTGCAGCTTTATTAGAAACATCCCAAAATATTCTGATACTGGGGATGGGTAGAGGGGGTGGATCCTGGTGGTTTTTAGGGTTTTTTTTTTCAAATTAGAGCCTTTCTGGGGATATTTGGCCGGCTCTGCTCACTGATTGATCCCCCCATCATCCAGGATGTGCAGATGTGAGCAATCCAGGGTTTGGGAGAGCTGGGAATCGCTGCCTCCAGCCCGGCCAACAGCACCTGGAGCTGGGAGATTCTCATGGGCTCCACTGTGACCCCACTTCCCACTGATTCCAGCAGCTGGGAGCGCATTCCCAGCCCCACGGGTGTGCAGGGAAACCTGGGCTCCGAGCACCTCAGACCACGAATCTGCACGGCTGGAGGGAGCAGAGCACGGGGCAGGACACGGGGACACGAGCAGCCCGCGGGTTTCCATGACAACCAGTTCAGGTGTCCCCATGCCGGAGGGATGCAGGTGGGGATGCTCCAGAGGAAGGGCCGAGGATGCTGCAGTGCCAGGGATTTGCATCCAGCAGGGAATGGGGCTGGAAATCTCCTGTGGCAAAGGTCAGGCAGAGCTGGGAATGGGCTCACCCAGCGCGTTGGGCTGGGCTGGGCTCGGCTCAGGTCTCTGCAGAGCCCGGGACAGCTCTGACAGCAGCTGGGAGCAGCTGGGTGGGCACGGGGGGTGTTCTGCTCTCCTGCACGCTGGGCACACCCCGTGCCCTGCTGGGCCTTTGGTGTCCTTCCTTCTCCATCCCACTGCTGGCTCCAGCTCCTCTTCCTTAATGGGATTTTAATAAGGTGCCTGAACGTTGGCCAAAATGTTTTCCCAGACGCTGTCCCAGGAAGTGGAGAGGGAGGAAAAGTGAGGCAGAGAGGGTTCAGCCTCCAGCACAGCTTTTATTTGGAATGCACCTGAAACCTTCCTCTGTCCCCCCTGGATCTGCCCTGCCGCCCTCCTGCCAGGATCTGCTTCCAGAAACGTTGAAGAATCCCCCCCTCTACCCAAGGGATCTCTTGGATTCTGTGGTGGTATGGGATGTTCCCATCCTGATGGGTCCCTGCCCTTTTTTTATGTTAAAAAATACATTTTTATTTAAAGCTGTTGGCAGGGGAAAAGCCCTGGGAGCCCAGCTGCAACCACTCCACTCAGCACAGGATTTTTCCTCACAGAAGGTGTCTGGACATCTTAAGAACGTGCCAAATTCAATATCCAGAGGTGGAGAGGAGGAATGTGGCTCCTGACAGCCTGATTTAAGTCTTGCAGGGGAAGAAAAACTCCTTTTTCTCCTTTTTTTCCTGGCCTTGGCTCAGAACAGGCTCCATCAAACTCAACATTTGCTGTTCCCTGTTGAGCTCTGGTGCTTGGGAGAACAAGAGGACTCCTGGCACGAGTCAAACCCTCTGGGGAGGATCCTTCTGCCACACTTCTGCCCAAGATTATTGCCTGGAGCAGACACAGGGGTTGGGCTTGGGACAAGCAGAGGCTGGTGGTGCAGCCCAGTCCCTGTGGTCTGAGCCCCTGGTCCCTGCTAGAGATGATCCCTGGGTGTGTGAAACCTGGGGTGACCCCACATCCTCCCTACAGAGCTCCATGAGATATTTAGGGGGGCATTTCTGTGCTGGAATTCTTTCCTTTCCTGCCCTTCCACACGGAGAGGAGCCCCACAGGCTGAGGGGATGTGCCAGGTCACTTCAGTGGCCACGGTCCTGAGCCTTGGGTGGGTTTTAAGAACAGGACAAACAGCTGGGCTGACCTGGCTGTTTATGAAGCTCCTCAGAGATTAGAAGTGAAGCTCAGGCTGCTTTGGAAAGCGGGCTGGATGATTTTCCTGGCGTGATCAACCTTCTAGCAGAGAATTCCAAGGTCCTTTGCAAACATCATGGTGCTTTGTGCTGTCTGCACAAGCAGTTTGCTTTGCATTCTGGCTTTATTCTGTTCCGTTTCAATTTACCCAAAATATCCCAGCATGCTGGTGAGCGGCAGCTCTCTGGGATGAGTGTGCATGTGAATTTACTTCTGCTAAGTCAGTGTGAATGCTTTCTGCCAGTCAGGCAAATAATGACAGCAGGGAAAATTAGCAAGGGGAAAAAGAAGACAAAGACACGCAGCATCTCTGGAGAATGACCAAACAGCCCAGCAGAGCTGAGCTGTGCCTTTCCCACTCTCCTTGGCAAGGTCCTGTGGAGCTGGGCCCCACAGCTGAGGTCCCTGTCCTGCCCCTGTGCCATCCTCCTCCATTCCTGGCTCGGCAGACCTTGGGGACACGGCCTGGGACAGTGCACCTCGCACACAGCCGAGCTGCTGGTCAAAGCCGCAGCCCTTCAGAGCTCTTCAAATTATAAAATTAAATGAGTCAGGATCTGTGCAGTGAAACTTCCAAAGAAAAGCAGGAAAGAAACCTGAAACCGTACAAGAGCAGGAGCCATCTGGCAGATTCCTAAGGATCCCCAAGGCCTGATGATGATGATGATGATGATGATGACGATGATGATGATGATGATGATGTGTGTTTTTCTGTGGGGCCATATCTGCTGTGTCAGTCCATCTCTGGGACTGGAAAGCCCTGCTCAGCAGGGCTGGAACACCACCAGGGCTGTGCTGTGCTGTGTCAGGCCCCAGCAGGGTGACACCAGCACGGTCAGCACCTCTGGCTGGAGCTGAAGCCCAAAGGGAAAGATGGAGCAGCTGGAGCAGCCCCAGGACAGGATCTGTGCTGTTCCTGCTCTCTGCTGGGGGCTCAGGGATGAACCAGCCCCGGGGCTCAGCTTGTGACTGAACGTGGGGAACAAATCAGGGGTGCTGGGTTATCCCCCCCAGGGCTGAGGGGAACAAACTGGGATTACTGAAGGGTTGGGTTGGAGGGGATCTTAAAGCCCATTTTATTTGTCTGGGCAGGGACATCTTCAACTATTCCAGATTGCTCCAACCTGGCCTTGGACAATTCCAGGGATGAAAGCATCAGATTGAGAAGACAAATGTAATTTATTGACACAACACAGCAGCCTTGAGAACTCAATACAACCCTTCCAAACACTGCCCTTGCCCTCCTTGAGCAGCACTTTGAGCTCCAAGGAAGGATGGCATGTTTGTGCTGAAAGTGGGAATGGCTTCCCACTGCCAGAGGACAGGGATGGATGGGATATTGGGCAGGAATTGTTCCCTGTGAGGGTGGGCAGGCCCTGGCACAGGGTGCCCAGAGAAGCTGTGGCTGCCCCTGGATCCCTGGAAGTGCCCAAGGCCAGGCTGGACAGGGCTTGGAGCCACCTGGGCTAGTGGAAGGCATCCCTGCCAAGACAAGGGATGGAAAGAGATGAGCTTTAAGGTTCTTCCCACCCAAATTCTGCGATTCTATGGGAAACCCATTCCTCGGAGCTCTCCAGCACAGATCTGAGCTGCATCGCAGAGCTCGGCTCACTCCCTGCCCAGGATCCACCCCGCCGTGAGTGGCATTAGCCACAGACACATCCCCGGCGACAACTCGCGCTTAATTGCCAGAAATTCTCGGTGCAAATCGCGGACGAGGCGCGATGCTCCCGGCACATTAACAAACGCTGATGAGCTCCCAGGCTGCTCCGGCCCCGGATTACAGCACAAGCACTAAGCAGCTTACCGGGGGTGGCAGCTGCGAGCTGCCGGCTTCCCAAACACTCCCGAGCCTCTGTCAGGAGCAGCAGGGTCTAAACTCGTAAATAATTCCCTGCCGATGGCCGCTGTGCTCTGCTGATGCTGCCAAGTTTTGCTGTCAATCCTGCCGTTTTCAGCGCATCCGATTTCTGCCCTGGCTCTTCCGTCCCGCGAAAAGAAGTAAAACTCGGCAATTTTGGTTAATTTAAGTCCAATACTCTGATTGTCACCTCCATGTGGCAAGGCTGGGCGAGGAGCAGAGCATCAGGCTTTTGCCTCCAGGCTTTCCCGAGCCCTGGGAATGCGGGAGAGGGGCTGGTGGCCGGGATGCCATGGCTGTCCCCAACCTCGTGGTCGCACTCCAAACTCTGGGGATGCTTCGCTCCCGTTGCCATAGAAATGCGAGATCTGCTGCTGCCATCTCCTGGATGGATCCTCCCGGACAGGTCGGAGATGTCCCGGCAGTCAGAGATGTCCCGGCAGGTCGGAGATGTCCCCGGCAGGTCGGAGATGTCCGGACAGGTCGGAGATGTCCCCGGCAGGTCGGAGATGTCCCTGCAGTCAGAGATGTCCCGGCAGTCAGAGATGTCCCCGGGCAGGTCGGAGATGTCCCGGGCAGGTCAGAGATGTCCCCGGGCTAGTCGGACATGTCCCGGCAGGTCAGAGATGTCCGGGCAGGTCGGAAGTGTCCCCGGCAGGTCGGAGATGTCCCCGGCAGAGCTCAGCGCGAACCTGGGCAGGGACATTGGTACCGAGTGCTCTGGGCACAGCAGAGCTCACCTGGAGGCTGGCAGAATGGCACCCGGCACGTGCGGGCTCTCCCAAAAAATATTAATAATTCCAATGGCCATGACCCCAAATCATAAAGGTATTAAAGTTGGAAAAGCCCTCAAAGATCATGCAGTCTAATCATTAACCCAGCACTGCCAAGGCCACCACTGACCCACGTCCCCAGGTGCCACATCCACGTGGCTTTTAAATCCTGCAAGGGATGGGGACTCCAACGCTGCCCTGGGTGGGGTCCCTTCAACCCTTTCGGTGAAGAATTTTTGTTAAATATCCCCCCTGCCCCTCCCCTGGCCCAGCCTGAGGCCGTTCCCTCTCCTCCTGTCCCTGTTCCCTGGGAGCAGAGCCCGACCCCCCGGCTGTCCCCTCCTGGCAGGAGCTGTGCAGAGCCACAAGGTCTCCCCTGATCCCCTTTTCTCCAGGCTCAGCCCCTTTCCAGCTCCCTCAGCTGCTCCTGGTGCTCCAGACCCTTCCCCAATGTCCCTTTTGTCACAAGCAGCCCAGAGCTGCCCCCAGCACTGGAGGTGCCCCAGCAGTGCCAGCACAGGGGACAGCACTGCCCTGACCCTGCTGCCACCCCAGTGCTGGGACAAACCAGGGACATGCCCAGAACCACCCACGTCACATTTTGGGAGCTTTGGGCACCTCCTGTGCTGGACTGGGAAGACCCTGAAGGGCCGGTGAGGGCAGCCCCAGGATGGAGAGTGGCTCTGGGGACAGAGCCCTGAAGGAGTCAGTGCCACCCTCAGTGCACGATGGAGGTGACACAAGGGAAGGAAGGTGGCAGCCCGGGGTGCAGATGGCAGGGGATGGTGCGAGGTTTCTCTGCCTGTGGGGAGGCACCACAGCGAGCGTGGGACGTGCTGGAGCTGCAGCTCAGCCTCGTTTCTCAGGGTTACAGCCAAGAGCTGCAGCTTTCTGCACTTTCCCACCCATTCCCATCCTTCTTGTCAGTGCGGGAAATAGATTTCTAGAAAATTTTAAAAGTTTGATAGAAGGTTTATATAGCATAATTATTTTATATTTGTATATAAATTTTATATTATCATTTATTTTAATATAAAATTTATATTGTTGGTTACATTAAGTATATTATTTATAATATGATATTTATTTTATATTTATATAGAAACTTTATATTNTTTCATATTATTATTTGTATTCTTATATAACATTTATATTACTGTTTATATTATTTATATTATTATAATTATTTACATTTGTATATAAATTTTTGTTATTTAGAAATGTTATAGAATAAGATCGACATTGTTGAGAGAAAAACGGGAACTAGAAATAAGCTTTAAAGGATGGTTTTGTAAATAAGACTGGAGATTTTGGAGAAACAGAATTATGAAAGATGCACTGTAGTAAGATTTATGAAGGATAATTATACATGAAACTGAAAATGAAACTGAAAATAGAAGAAAAGTTTTTAGCCTGACCCTGGGCTTGGTCGCCATCACACAGGGAAAAGTGTCCTCAGGAGCTGCCTGTGGAATGTCCTCATCCCACCCTGGGATATGGTTTGGTTTGTGGGTTTTTTTAATTTTTTAAATTTTTTTTTTCTCTCCAGTGCTCCTGCATTGGAGCGATGAGACAAATTTAAATTTGGATTATTGGTGCTGCCAGCTCAGCTCCAGCACCTCCTGCAGGGCTTGTCCCATCCCAGCCTTCTCCTCCCTTGGACATCCCGGCCCCGTGACCCCGCTGATCCCCTGGGACACCTGAGCCCTGCCAAGGGGAGAAGTTCACACACATTCCAGCATTGCAGAGGAGCATTTTCCCAGCAGCAGGATGGGGAAACAAAGCCACAGCAGCGTCCCCCAGCTCTTGTGGGTGTGGAGATGGCCCAAAGGTACAGCAGAACCAGGACACATCCATGTCCTGCTCCCAGGCTGTGGCACCCACACTCCTGATCCCAGAGTCCCCTGCCAGGCTCAGGCAGGGCCAGTTCTGCTCTGTCCCCTGCTCTTAATTCGATGCTGGCAGGAATTTTCCCCTGAGACAAAGCAGGAATCTCTGTCCTCTGCAGGGACCCTGATCCACCTGGCCAGGAGGTGTTTTAGGAGGTGCCCACCCCTCTCACCCCTGAGCACACAGCAAGGTCCCCTCTGCGACCATTCCAACCCAGCTTTTAGGTCATCTTCAATAAATTTCAGGCCACTAAAAGGTCTGACAAAGAGAGAGCAAAGGGAAGTGTGGCTCTCTGCTGCTGGGCTGCATCCCACACTGCAGGTCCGCCCAGGAGCTGTGGGATTTGGGATAACCAGCTCAGCAGGTTCACTTCAGAAAGGGAAGGGCAGGTCTGTGACTCCAAAAGAGAAATGAACTGGACTGCTGGACAGTGAATACACCTGGAGTTGTGCCTCTAATCCCATCACCTGTTGGAATCCAGGGCACAGAGAATGTCTCTCTGCCTGTTTTAAGAAATTCTGACCCTCAGCAGAACACTGCTTTTAACCTTTGTCCCTGGAAAAAATTGCCAAAACTTTGGGATGAGTTGGAGCACACAGGTAGTAACATGTAGTAGCAGTAGTAGTTTTTCACAGAGTGTATCAGAGTGAAGAATTTTGGGTTTTAGGATTTTAATATGAGAGTGAATAGGAGACAAGATGGAGGATTTGGGGTGTTGTCCCTTCTTCCTTCTTGTCCCTCTTCAGCTCCATTTTCTGTAGCACTGGTGGCACAAAGTTATTGGTTAGAGTAAGCAGTTACGTGTATGGATTAGTAGAAGTTATTGGTAGAAAAGTAAAAACAAAGTATGTGTTAGAAAGTAATTGGGTTAAAGAGCTTTAAAAGGCCTTGGTTTGAGGCCATTTTGTGCCTTGATTCTCACACGCTGAGTCTGGTGTGCAGACGGGGCTGAACTTAAGATAAGAATAAACAAAAGCCTGAAGACCAAGAGAAAGAGAGTCCTGCTCGTTCTTCATCCTTGGAAAAGAACTCAGCAGTGAACCCCCTCCAAAGGGCCCAGGGGTTGGGTTCCCACACTTGTTGGGACCAAAAAACCCAACAATCACCCAACCAGTTCATCCCAGTATGAGAAGCTTTTTGAAGAATCATTTTGGTTTGGGCTGGAAGGGATTTTCAGCCCACCTCATTCAGGGACACTTCCACTCTCCCAGATCGCTCCAGGCCCTGTCCAGCCCGGCCTGGAGCACCAGGATGGCTGAGGAGGGTGAAACTAAACCTGGCCCAGGTGGGCTGGGAAGGGCTGGGGCACTCCAGGGTGGGGTTTTATCCCAGGCCAGCTGAGGAGCCTCCAAACCCAGGCCCAAGCAGGAGCTGATGTCACTCTTTGTTCCACCTTGTCCCCAGGGATAGAAAATGTCATGTTTGATGTGTCCAGAGAGATCGTAAAATGTTCCTCTGTCTTTGGGGCAGGAAGGAAATATTTCCCCCCTCCTTTGTTTTACTTTTTCTTTTGTATCAAAGAAGATGAAAAGAATTAAAAACTCATCCCTGCAGTGCTGCAGGCACAAGACTTCCCTGGGTATCAGCTTTTTTTTTTTGCAGGGATCCCTGCAGCCACAGATTGGTATTAATGATCTGGATTTGCTTTTGGGGTTAAAAAGAAAGCAACCTGTGAATGTAGAACGTGGCTGTTCCTGTGTGCAGACGGGAATATTGCAGCTTTGTAATTCACTGCCATCTTGTGATATTTAACATTTTCCTAAAATGATGAACATGCAGCATGAATTAGAACAGAACCCCAAACAAGAAGAAAAAAAACCCCAAATCTGTTCCTAGTATCCATAGTTACAGAGAAAACTCAGAGACCCTGAGGGTGAGAGGTAGAAAAGCTCCCATCACAAAGAAATAAAATTAGAAGTTGTGACATTCTGTTGCTTTTATTTTTTTTAACCTGTTATTACTTTGCATAAACTCCATTCTTCCATCAGACAAGAAGTTTTTCTTGGTGAGATCTCACCTTGTTTGTTCTGGAGACAAAGTTTTCAATTTTTTCCCCTTTTCAATTTTTTTTCCCCTTTGCCTTTGGTTTGCAATGAGCTTGTTTTATTATTATTATTATTATTATTATTATTATTATTATTATTATTATTATTCCTTCCATGTACAGCCAGAGTCCTGTGCTACTTCAGAGGGAAAACACGGGGAAAAATGCTGCATAATGCGAAGTTTAACAGAAAACAGGGAGTTTTTTGAAAAGTCAGATAATAGGGGGCTGTTCCACCTTTTTAAAACTGATGAAAGTAGATTGGACAAAGCAGCAGGAAGCAAAATATCACCACCATCCTGTCTCTTGCAAAGAGGGGCAGTGGGAGGAGCTGTCCTTGCCCACGGCTGATTTTGATGAGTGATTTGCATATGGATCACCCCAAAGTGAGGAGCCCAAAATCTACTGCCCAGAGTTTTACAGTATTTCCCATTTTGCCCGTGTTTTACTGCCCTGTGTTTGGGACTGACTGTGCCAGACTGTCAGGGCTGAGCCCCAGCTGGCAGCTGAGTCCCACAGATCCACAGGCTCATCCCAGGGATGAGGGAGGGAATTGGGGTAAAAGTGAGAAAAGTCATGGTTTGAGACAGAATGAGGGAATGGTTTGGGAAGGGACCTTAAAGCCCATCCAGTCCCACCCCCTGCCATGGGCAGGGACACCTCCCACTGTCCCAGGCTGCTCCAAGCCCTGTCCAGCCTGGCCTTGGGCACTGCCAGGGATCCAGGGGCAGCCACAGCTTCTCTGGGCACCCTGTGCCTCCCCACCCTCACAGGGAACAATTCCTTCCCAATATCCCATCCATCCCTGCCCTCTGGCAGTTTGAAGCCATTCCCTGTGTCCTGTCCCTCCATGCCTTGTCCCCAGTCCCTCTCCAGCTCTCCTGGAGCCCCTTCAGGCACTGAAAGGCTGGAGGGAGATGAAGTTTGGTACCTCAGCACTGGGGTTTATCAGGTGTTGGGAGAGGAGAGCATTCCAGTACCCCCAGATTGTTCCACCTGTCCCCCAGCACCCTCAGCCACCTCATCCTCACCCAGGACATTGGGGACAACTCCCAGCTCAGGCAGGACACTCAGGGGTGTCCCTGTTTCAGTGCCAGCAGGGAGGGAACAACTCTCCTCCCACCAGGTGTCTCTTTGGGATTTATAAACGTGTGCTCTGAATTCAGCCAGTGAAGTGATTCTGAATTTCTTCCACAGCCACAGCCTGAAACAGCAGCTGAGGTTTGAATTTCCTCATTTATAAACCATCCAAACACACAGCCTGAAGCAATTGTGTTCCAGACTTCCAGCTGCCTCCTGGGACTTTGGAAGTGAATTCCTAGAAAATACCAGAACATCCTTTAATAGCAAGCTGAGCTGCAGTTGAAGAGTGGTGGCTGCTGCCCAAGGCACAGGGTGGGAGCACCAACCCCCACCTGTCCTGTCCTCACCTCTGCAGCCACTCAGGAAACTCAGAGAATTCCTTCAAGGCAGAGCAGAGGTTGTTCCACAGGAGTTTTCAGCAGAGTTAGAAGCCCCACTCATGTTTTTTGTTACCTGCATTATTTTCTCCTGGCTCGTGTAAATCCCCAGCCTCACATGCAGCAAAGCACCTCAAAATGAGGGAAAAATGAGTTTTCCTGAGTGCTGAGAGGATGCAGCTGGGTAAAAAGAACAGGAATGGAAATGGTGGGAGAGGATCAGGAGGGCAGAGCAGCTGGCAGAGCCCACAGCCATGTCTCACCCCAACCCTGTCCCTGCCCATTTCTAACACAAACCTCTGCAATTCTTTCAATATCGTTGATTTTATTGCAAGAGTAGTTTAAGACAGAACAAAAAAACAGTGTCAAACCCAAACTTTTTTTTAAAATTTAATATGCAATCTGTAAGTAAGAGACTTTAGAAGCCTCAAATGTTAAATAACCTCTGTGCTGGCTGTTGTTACAGCACTCAGGATGTGCTGATCTTTCACACCAACACGTGGTGATGGTGGAACTCCACTCTCCTGCACTCTCACATCCAGCAGCAGTGCAGAGATTAAAAGGAAATGTTTCCTTCCATTGTTTTATTGCTGTCTCATCCCACTGATAACGTGGCTTTTAATCTGCTCAAGTTATCTCTAAGCTTGGCAGAGACAAAACCTCTTGTCCTCCCCAATTACTGTTTATCCACATAAATTCTGCTCATTTCAGAAAGGAGAATGAATGATTTAAAAAATAAATATTCTTATGCAGGAAATACACTGACCCATACAATTAATACATTAATAATCATTAACTTAGAACATTAAATGCATGACTCAGAGTGTCTGAAGTTTTCATTTAAAAACCCCCAAACCCGCAGAACACAGAGGCCACGGGGTGGGGGTGTCTGGGGCCTTCAGACACTCTGGCTCTGACTTCAAAGGATGAATCACCAGGATCTGGTTGGTATCAGCAGAACTGGCCTGCACAATAAATGAGCCCAGTCAGCCCTTCCTTGGAGGGGTTTCTGTCTCTTGGCCACAGGGAAATGATGCAGCTTGTCTGCAAGCAAACTTTTTATATTACATAAACCAAGGAAAACACATTTATACAGCAAAGGTTTCCTGAAATAGCCCCTGGAATTTTGAACAGAGCAACCATTCTTTCCAGAGTTCAGGATATATTTCAGCAAGAACAAAGACACACATATTTTTTTTTTACTCTTTCCTTCCAATCTGGGTACAGCAGCCAAAACCTGCACACCTATGGCTGTGTCCATCACAGAGTTAAACAGCTCCAGAGTGCAGGGCAAGCCTGGGGAATCCTGAATGCAATCAACCCCAAATGTATTTGATGCACACATCAAAATCTGCAAACAACAAAAAGTTTGTTTATAGCAACATGAGACTGGCTGCCAAGGGATAAATTACTGATTCTCCTGGGCTACAGGTGGATCAATGCTTGAGTTCCTGGCCAGTCTTGTACAATCAACTCATTTAACACCAGCTCTAACAGAAGGAAAAGCAAAACTGAGTTTGCAGCTGATGCTTCCAAAGAGCATCCTACCTTCAGGCACCATCAACGGACCGGGGAGGTTCTTGTTTGCTTTTAATTAGGTGGTTTATTCATTAAGAGGTTAAACTCCTGCAGTGCTGCTCTCAGGCCACAGTTGGAGCCACAGCTCTGCTGTCAGGCTGGAGGTTGATGAGGGAGTTGCTGGCCTGGGCCAGCTCTGCGATGGAGACTCGGCCTCGCTGCTTGATGTACTGGGCCACGGCCGCCATCTCCTCTGCAGTGATGTAGATGAACTTGCCCCTGTCATCAATCACACCTGCAGGGCAAGGACAGCACCCTGCACTCAGCACTGGGCTCCCCTCACTTCCCAGCAGCCACCACTCACTGCTTTGGGAAGGGATGTTCCAGCTGCTGAAGCAGCACTTCCTATCCAGGCCAGGCAGGATTTGTTCTCCTGGCCACTGCTGGCTGCTGGAGCAGGGCTGTGCCAGCAGCCCAGGGCCTGGGAATGCTCATTTTGCTCCAAGGAACACCTTCAGTGCACTGGGAACAGCTGGCTGGGAGCTCCACAGCTGCTGCTGCAGGCACCTCGTTTTCATGGAATCACAGAATGTCCTGAGCTGGATGGGACCCACCAGGATCATTGATCCAGCTCCTGGCCCTGCACAGACCCCCAACAATCCCACCCTGTCCCTGGGAGCGCTGTCCAAACTCTCCTGGAGCTCTGGCAGCCTTGGAGCTGTGCTCATTCCCTCAATCAGTGCCCTCTGGGGGAAGAACCTTTCCCTGATATCCAACATAAATCCCCCTGACCCAGCCCCAGCCATTCCCTGGCCACTGTCCCTGTCACAGGGAGCAGAGACCAGAGCTGCTCCTGGGGAGGAACTTCCAGAACTTGATGAATCTCCTCTCAGCCTCCTCTTCTCCAGGCTGAACAAACCAAGTGCCCTCAGCTGCTCCTCACATGGATTCCTCTCCAGACCCTTCCCCATCCTGGTGGCCCTGCTTTTGTGGAGCTCATGTTCCCAGCTCAGGAGCTCGTGGAGAAAGGCAGAGCAGGAGGGTCCAGGAGGGCACAGAGAGCCCAGCTCAGCCTTTCCAGCTTCCCCTCTGAACGGGAATGCAGCTCAGCTTCCATATTTCTGTTGCTCCACCCAGACTGAGAACTGAACTCTGTTTTGAGGTATTACAGCAAGGCAGAGCCTCCCTGGCTCTGGGCACAGCCAGCCAGGACAGCACATCCTTCTCCCTGCATTCCAAGCACTTTCAGGCCATTTGACAGGGTTTCCACAGGTACTTGTTCTCCAGCCACCAGCACAAGATCAGGGCAATAAATGTTTGTGCTGCTCCTTCCCCTACTTCATCCTTGGAAAGAACAAGACTGCCAGGCACCAAACCAGCCTTGTTCATGCTCAGACTCTGCTGCCATTCCAACTTGGACTGGGTGCCTACAGGGCTGGGAACAAGCACTTCACTGACTCCAGCATCCTGCAGTGCTCTGGGGTGTCTGCCTCTCCCATACCCCCGTCCTGGCTTTAACCACCCCAAATCATCCCAGTGATCCTCTCAAATTCAGATTTCAGAAGGCTCCATTTGCAGCCGGCTGCTCAGCAACCCCAAAAGGCCTTCAGCAGATGGGTAAATAAATAAAATATAAATATCTTGTCCTACTAGATCCTTAAAACAGGAATGACACTGGAATTCTCCCTCTGCCACAGGGAAGGCATTTTCTGCACCACCACCTCTTCAGCAGCTACAGAAAAATCCCCTTTGTGCTTTGGCTGTCACCTGTCAGGGTGCCATCTGCCATCAGGTCCTGGATTCTGTTAATTGCATCCTGTGCAGAAGAGAAAAAGGAATAACAGACTGATCAAAAGGGAAGCAAACACTATTTCACGTGTTCAGATAAACTCCAGAGGTTTACACTGAAATCCCTCAGGGTTAAGGAATTCAGTACTCCCACCCAGAGAGATGGAATCAGTCCTTTGGTCTTAGAGGGATGATTCTTTTTTGCATTCCAGGATGTTCAAATTGAATTCCCTACTCCTTAAAAGAGACTTTTATTGCCATTACTTGGCTGTTCAAGGAGCAGGGAGTTATAGGAATCTTCCCAGAGAAAGGCTGTGCAGTGCCATGAAGTTCCATGAAGCACACTGAGGTCCTTCTCCAAGGTCCTTGCTCAAAAATTCCACATTTTTTGTATCTTTTCCTGCTCCTTTTAGGAGCGAACCCCTCCTACCAACCCAAAACAACAACTTGTTGAATTTATGGCTGGGTTTACTCTACAGCTACTCCAAGCATGCAGTTCCACTGCACCTTAAGTGTTGGCTTCTACAGTTCTCTTTCTTTTCTCAGTTTCTACCTCTCTCTTTTTCCTGTTGTTATATGATTGTAGAAGGAAATTATAATTTAGATTTCAACCAGATTAATCCCTGTAAGTAACCCACTGCACACTTAAATGGAGTTCTGGTTTAAGAGGGAGGCAGAAGCCCACCAAAAATCAGTACTTCTACCCCAGAAGTCAGTGCTTACCTGTGTCCTTAAACCCAGATGTGCAGCCAAGTCCTCCAGCTGGATAACCTTTGTTTTCTGTGGAAACAAACAAGAGTTAACCTGATGAATGAGAAAACTGGGATTTTTTTTTCCATTCAAATAAAAAATGCATTAACCAGACAAAGCAGAACCTGCCCCTTTAAGTAACTTCTCCTAGTAAGCACTTTCCTCTGGTGAAAAACTCTCAAGTTACCTAAAGCAGGGAGCTCTGTGGAAAGACTGAGAGCTCTGACCCACTTAGGGCAAGACTCAAACACATCTGCCAAAGCTGATCCTGGACTTTTCCTTACATTAGGACGAGCACAGGGAACAGCCAGGACTCTGTTCCTCCACCTCCTGAGTTCTTCAGCTGCCACCTTTAATTTCCAGTGTGTTTTATCAAGATCCCTTTCTTCTTTGAGGGATGTTCCACAGCACCTTTTAAAACCATCACTGCTGTGTATCAGCACTTACATAAAACCCAGGCAAGACTGGCAGCATTAAGTGCTTTAGTCTGTTTTACTGATGTCATGTGTATTAATGCCACAATCATCTTCCTAAGCAAGCCAACACCTTATTAAAATTGTCAGTGTTGGAACTGCAAATTGTCATTTTGCTTTTGACAGGTTCTTCCTGCAGTTTTTCTCAGTCAGGGCACAGCCAGCACTGCTCACATCTGGTTTTGTGCTTCTCTGTAGCTCCAGAGAAAACACCTGCAGTGCTTGTCTGGAGCTACTTGGTTCCCGTTTCCTTCTCTGCCAAGGTTTTAGGAACTCATCTGTTTAGCTGCAAAAGGATGCAGTGTTTGTAAGGAGCTTGGAAAAGACAAAACTGTTGGAAAGCTCAGTTAATAGTCAGGACTACATTCCTAAAACCCATGTATGTACAGCCACAGGAGCTGCATCTCCATTAACAAATTAAATATTTCAAACAATAAAGTCCTCTGTTTCTGGAGAGCAAACTGGGAGAACACTGAAGAAATAAAGAGAGGCTGAAATAGATGAATCTTTTTCATTAATAAAATCAGACCAAAAAGAAAGCCACACACAGATTTAGTAGTTGTGAAGTTTGATGCAGCCAAGCTAGAGAACTGAATACCATGGACTGAACACATGGAACTGGAACCAGTCCATGGAATTCAGTTCTCAGAGCTGGGAACTGCCAACATTCGTCACATCTTCTTTTAAAGGGACTGGGGGGGTTGGTGCAAAGCCACATCAACAAGAAAAACAGGACTTAAACCTTCACTTAAAGATATTCCCCCTCAATGACCAAGTTTAGTGGAAGCTTTCCAGGACAGATCCTGCTGGGAATGAGAGCCCAAGGGGTGGGGTGGGATTAGGATGCACCCCCCACACTCTGGAATACAACGAAACCAAGAGGTCCCAAGGGAATAAAACACTTCTCCACATGCATCATGGTCTAGAGACAGGCTTAACTTTCCTTCAGCAACAAAAACACATCCACGTTTTCCTGAAATTATTTCATTTTAGAGGTGAAGGGATGAAACAGAGCAAGAGGCTGCATTTTGCTCCCAACACCCTGAAGAATGAAGCATGGGCTGAGCTACCTCCAGTCAATGACACCAGCATAAGAAATTATTCAACAGAAGAGCTAAATTCAATTTTGTTTTTTTTTAAAAAATGCCAATTACTCTTAATTTATACATTTTTCCTGACAGCTACGAGCAGCTCAGCACCGCTTCCTGTCAATGGTTTCTGTGAACAGAACAGAAGATGAGGGCAATACATAATCTATACATTAAGCACACTTTCAAGATTAAAGAAAAATACTTAAAACTTGTGAAAGAAAGCGATGCCCCAGTTCTGCAGCTCAGCTCTGCAGAGGAAATCAGGTGCTGAATATTCAGATTTCGGTTTCCAGCCCAAGTTTAATTGCTCTGACGTCAAGATGAAGTGACTGATATAAAACTTCGTGCTGAAACACTGAACTGGGAGTTTGTGACTAATCTGGTCCATCCACCACAAGCCCTGGGGCCATGGGCAGAGTCTGCCCTGGCTGGGTCATCCCTTGGAAACCTCCCAGTGCTTGTGGAAGATCCCAAGGGACACTGGAATCTCCTTTTTTTACCTACAGAGGTAGAAGAGAGGCAGAGAGCAGCCCAGCAGAGCTTTGGGGGGCTCTGCACTGAGCTCCTGTCCAGAGCTGCCTGGCAATCACTCCAAAGCACTCCCTAAGGAGAGTTATCCATGAGGCAAATCTCTAAGTCCAGGAGATAAATCTGCTGGAAGTGCAGGGTTTTGCTGGGATAATGGACATGCAAAACGTGGGATTTTGGAATACAAAATGATCAGCAGCCCACTAAGCATCCAAGTGATTTGCTTGCTAGAGAAGCCTTTCACACAGGTCACACATCCTGAGAGTTCAGATTCCAGTAAAGGAAGAAAGGGATTCATTAGGGAAAAAAAAAAAGATTTGCATGACAGTGTTGGAGTGAGAGGAGAAAAATGCATCTGACCTTTGATACAGCAACAGTGGAGAGCATTTGCCCTCCCAGATCAAAAGCACAAACCCTCATGAAGCCAGCCCAGGTTTTAAATAGCCAGGCATACAATGGGATCAAAGAGAGACTGACACACCCTGCTCAGAACAAGGGAGCTGCTGCTGAAACTAAGAAACACTGGAAGCTGCATGGATAGGAAAAAAGTGAAGGAATCACTGCAGAAGTCAGGATTGAGCTTTCCAGTGGAGGCTCAAAAACTCTCTCCTGGTACAGCAACTCTCCTTCCTGCTGAGCTCACATGGACAGACTGTTTTTAAATCAGTGCCTGATGTTCACAAAGAAAAAGCCTGAGTGCCCCAAATCCCAATCCACAGCAAACATTGCTTCCATAAGCTCTGAGGGAGATCCACCAGGCCTGTCCTACACCACAGGGCAAGAGCCATATCCTGCCCCAAAAGCCAGGACCCAGCTGGAATGAAACTATTTTAGATGGATGTGCTCGTGCTGGTTCAGCAAATAACACTTATTGAAAGTGTCTCTTTTGTTACTTGTTGAATATTTAAATAAATGAAAGAGGAAGTAAAGATGTCCCTCTTTGACAAAAGGTATTTCACACCATCTAAGGTGAAAAACCAAAGGCACCTTACCTTAACATATTCCAGGAATTCCATAAGAAAGCTGCGAGACTGGAGACAGCAAGGAAAACAATTATTATTTTGAATTCATGAGCATTAAATGCATCAAAAACTTGCTGAGTATAAATACTACAGAAGTGTTTAGATTGCATAATTCCTAAGTTTTAACTCTGAACACACACTGAACTGGAAAGAAAAATAATCTAGATTTAATCTTCACGAGGGATTTCTGACCACTATTTTCTGAGACAGAATGTGGCTCAGGTACAATTTAAATGTTCCCCAAAAGGCTATCATACAATTTTTCGTTCTTCTCATCATAAATACCCTGAAATAACCACATCTGGGTGAGTTTTAGCATCATTAAGTCACACACCAAGGACGTTTTGTGCAGAGGAAAACCCAGAGTGACTCAGGAGCTGCAGGTGGCCAAGTGCAGCACAGCTGCACAGCACCTGGAGAGGCTCAAGCATTTCAAAGCCAGGCACCTGAAATCCAGTGAGCAGCTCCATTTCAGAGGCAGCAAAATGCACACTTTTATTGACAGTTCCTTCAAAAATCTGTACCTCTACTGTTAGGAGATGAGATCATCCCTAAATATTGATGTGTTCCACTTCAGACACCCTTTAAAGCTGGAATGGGGTGATTGTCCATGTTCCTACAGTGCCTGTCAAGGAGAAATTAATCTAATTTCTAACAGTGCTAACAGGGTGCATTGAAGTTGAAAGGAGATCAGGTTTCTGCAACCCTGGAAATCCATCAGCCTTCATTACCTGGTGGGCTCTGGAGTCAGGAGCTTGATTTTCAGCACAAGCAGCCCCAACACCACAAGGCAGAGCCAGCTTTTCCAACAGGGCCCTGAAATGCTGCAGGACTTCAGCCACCACGAGGCCAGGCTGACTACTTCATTTCTTTCTCATTCCTGCTATCTCCAAACAACTCTGTACCTGTTATTATTTCTGAATGTGACTTTTAAATTGCCAGCACTTCAAATTCTATCCCCCCACCCCTACCAAAGTTATCTCAGGTTGAGATCCAGGCATCATCAACTGCCTGCCAAGCTCTTTTAGGTGAGGAACATCCTTCTCTGTTCTGATATGGAGGGAGATTAATTTCTCCTTGACAGGCAGTGTAGGAACATGGACAATCACCCCATTCCAGCTTTAAAGGGTGTCTGAAGTGGAACACACCAATATTTAGGGATGATCTCATCTCCTAACAGTAGAGGTACAGATTTTTGAAGGAACTGTCAATAAAAGTGTGCATTTTGCTGCTCACTGCATCTCAGGGAGTTCCCCATCACCAGACAGAACTTCTCTTGGTGTTAATCCTGGTGTGATAGAGGAATTTTTCTTGATGGGAAGGGGTCCACAGTGAGAAGCTGCAATAAGTAAATGGTGCTTGACACTGAGCACAATCTGCTGTGCCCAAAGCCCCTCTCAGTCACACTAAAGTAAACCCATTTAATTCCAGAGTCTCTTCAGCAGAGGAGCAAATGCACACGTGGCCCTGAAATAAATCTTTCCCAAGAAATGCACTGGGCAGCTCAAATTGGCAGCTGCAACCCAAGAGCAATTCCAGGATGTGATAGCAAATAAATTGTGTCGAACAGGTTTTCAGCAGACAAAACAAGAACTCTGCCTCCCACAACAGCAAAACCTTTTCAGGTTTGCTGTGATTTTATATCAAGTATCACATTTCAGGCACCATCCCCAGCAGCTCTGCAGGCAGCCACAGGAGCAGCAGTGTGGGTTTGTCCTGAGGATTCCCTTATCAGGAGCCTTTTGAGACAAGAGCTTGGTTTTTAATTTGATTTCACAGCAGCTCTCTTGGTGTAGAAAATTAAGCCAAACCCAAGTAATTGCCCCCAAGGTCTGTGGGCACTTTCAAACTCCAAATTCAGCTTTACTGGCTCAGTCTCTGTGGGTAAGGCAGAGCTGCTGACAGTGAGAGATTATCTGAATTCCAGAATGAGTTTCATTTCAGTTCTCAGACATGGGGAGGGCAGAACTCATTTCCAGCAAGTTCTCCCAGAACTCTAAAATAACCAGTAGGAGTCTGGTATGAGGAACAGCAGCATTCCCCAGGAAATATTCCAGGGTTAACCTGTGCCACAGACACAATTTAGCTTTCACAAGCAAAAACCTTTGGCTGACTCCTGCTTTTAAATTCATTTTACACGAGACAGAATGCAGCAAGCCTAACAAGAGAAGGGGAACTGCAGAACCAGCCTCACCTACCTGTTCCTCTGTCATTGATTCTTCAACCCCTTCCTCTTCAACTACAAAACTCTCCTTCAGCTTCAGGTACTCTTCATATTCTCTCTTCTCCTCTTCTTCCTTTGCCTTCCTTTTTTCCTCTTCCTGGACAGAAAAGACGACAAGAGGTCAGTTTGCTCTTTCCCAAGTCAGGTTTTAAGTGAAGCAGCATCTCCTTTCTCTGCAGCCAGCACATCAGAAGTTCTTAAGATGAATCTAAGCTGTCCCTTGATGGCACAGTCAGTTTGAGAAGCCACCCCTGAGGCAGTGACCACCTCACAGCCAGTGCTGGCTGCCACACCAGGGCTGGTTCTTACCAGAGCTGGCAGAAAACCTCTTAAATAGCAACCTGCCTGCTTCATTTGCATCAATCTGCTGCTGCTGACAGGAAGTCCCTGCCCCTCCCTGCTCTTTGATGCAGCGTCCACATTTTTGGTTACTGGCCCCAGATCTGCTCTGCCACTGCAGGACTTTGGGAGTGCTCACAAGGAACAGTGGAGGTACACTGGTAAAGAGAAAAAGCCAGCCTGTAAAAGTTTCAAGTAAAATCAAGTTTTCAATGAAAATCTCTTTCTTATGAAGATTTTCTTCCAGCAAACTGTGCCTACATGGAATATAAATTATTATATAAAGTATTCTAGGCACAGGAGGCAAGGCAGGATTGTATTAAACAAAAGGGTTTTTTTACATCTTGTTTGTTAAACAAAAGCTTCAGGCTTTTTGTTATCTGCAATAAAAAAAACTTCATGTCCTACCCTGAAATAAATATTAAAGCCTTAAAGGCCACAATAAAGCTGACCCAGAAAACTCCAAGCCCAGCATCAGTGACATGGTGATGCCTGGTTCTGTGCAATTCACACCTTCACAAATCAAAATGGTGATTAAAGGTTGGGGAATGTGGCAGATTACTTAGAAGATGTTTCAAATAAGAACAGGTTTTTACTGGGAACTCCTGGATTTGGAGTTTTCCATGATTTCCATATAAAATTTGTTTTGCCCTTCTCCAAGAGAAGGCTGGACTAATGCTGAAGGTTGGATTTGATGAGCTCAGAGGCCTTTTCCAATCTAAAAGCTCATAAAGAACAAAAATGTTTCCCTACAGGACAGTTTCCTCCACAGAGGAATTTATGTTTGTGCAGCACCTGGTACAAAGAGACTCCAAAAGGATCTGGCCTCTGGCTGTATCACATTCCAGAGGCTGATTAAAACAAACAGAGGAGTTCTTCAAATTTCAGTGACAGTCCCAGGGCATTCCTCTAGCATTAGCAGAGGAATTGATCTTTTAAAGAACAATGCTATTGATTTCTAAATGCTTGCCATGCTACATCTTTGACATTAATATGGTAATTGCTTCCTTAAGTAGCTGGAATGTAAATATTTGTTCCATTAAAACAGGGAGAGACAGGAACAGGTCATTCAGTACACAGAAAATATATCTATGATATTTTAAAAAATACCCTTTGGTAAAAAACAAAGAGTATTTAGTCCTGGTTTTATTTCATCAAATTCCCAGAAAGTCAGGAGAAAGAATCCTGCCGACATCCAAGAATGAGAAAAACAGGACTGAAAGGATCTTTGTGTATCTGCAAAGCCAAATCCATTTTTTAAACTGCTATCTCATGAAAAATCTACAGATCTGAGGAAGCTCTTGAGACAAAACAAGATCATTTTTGGGTCATTCATCACCACAACAATTAATCCAACAGCAGATTTTTTTTCCTTATATGCACTCCAGATGCCAAGAACAACATAACCATATTTCATTTGGAAGCAATAGCAATTGTTCTTTTCTTGTAAGTGCATTACATTTAATCTTGATCCTGGAAAGACAAGAATAATGTTCTTCCCCATGTCTATTAGAGAGGTTGTAATTAAGCAAGATTTGAAATGAGGAGAAAAAAAAAACACAATAACAAAGCCTCAAAAGTGCTTTAGTAAATAAATTCTAGATGGTTCTGCAAAAAAAAAAGAAAATATCAGAAGACAGTGTCCCATTTGTAACTGAGAGCAACAACAACTAAAACACATTTTCCTCTCCTGGAAGGTCTAAAAAATGAGCAAAGCTCCTTCCTGTGTACCTTCCCTACCTGAAAAACAGCACCTTGCATTTTTTGGAAGTATCCCAGCAGGTTCCTATCAGCACTTCCATTCCCAGCACATGCAGAAAAGCAGCCCTGCTGTGAGACTGGCAAAGCACTCAGCTACCAGCCCCTCTTTTGCCAACAGCAGTTTGTTTTCCAGATGCTGCATTTTGATCAGCAGAGCATTTCCAGGTGCTCTGAGCCCCTGCTTTGGTAGCTGAAGTGTGGCAGCCCTCAAAGCTCCCTGCTTGTAGCTCTCTCCAGAACACTAAGTGTTTCCAGCTGCTTTTCTTCATCTAAAAATTAAAAATTCACCAAGAGCCTCACATGCTTTACAACCTAAATTCACCTATGATTCAATCTGTAGGAAAAAAAGGATTTATCCAAACTGCAGCTTGGTTCAGAGCAAGAGGAGAGATGACTTTGCACAAGTGCTCAGGGAGAAGCAAAGTGGAGGCTGAGCAGGGGAACCCTGGCACAGCCAGGATGTCTGGGAATATTTATTTTTTAATTTATTTATTTATTCTCATATTTATTAGAGCATCTCTCTAACCCTCCTCTCTCATGCTCATGGAGCAGCTGTGTGGGAGCTGCAGGGTCAAATTTAGGCAGCAGCATTCCCACAAAACTCAGTGTGTCCATACAAATAACCCAGAACAGCCACAGCCCCTCAGGGTCTCCTCACAAACTGAGCCCAGGATTTCCTGCCAGTCACACAGAGGCACTGGGCTCAAACCCACCTTCCAAACCCCACATTTCTGGCACTCAGGCTCCTTCTGGGCTGGTGGCTCAGAGCACAGAGTGGCAGGGCCACCCCCCAGCCATGGGTGGGGTGCTGGGGAAATCCCAGCAGATGGAAATTTGGTAACTGCAGATGCTCATCTTCAGCTGCTTGCTTTTTGTTTTGTTTTGTTTTGTTTTATTGAAGCAGGCTTGCCTCTCTCCTCACCCATCTAAATGTTACCCAGACTGGGGGCTTGACCAATGTAAAGATTTCTTTTTGATTAGTTTATTCCACTGCGTGTGAAGAACAAACTATCCCATTTTGACCACATTTTTATTGCACAAATAAGTAAATAAATGAGTCACTCAAACCCTCATTTTCTCTTCTTTTTCTGACCCAGTCCCCCTGCCCACCAAGGACCTGGAGGTGCTGTGAGGCTCCTTTCAGATCATCACCCTGTGTTTGCCTCTTACCTGGATTATTTCCAAACACATTCCCTGTGCCAACTGCACAAGAGCCCAACTTTTTTACCAGGTGAAACCCACAGCACCCCAAAAACTCCCTCAGGCTTCCAGCTGGAGGCACACCTCCATTTTTGGGATCACAGATTGCTGAGGAGTTCTGGGATGCTGCTTGGGTGGGGAAAACCTCACAGGCAGGGAGGAAGGCAGAGCAAACACTTCAGGAACCACCTGCTCCCTGTCATTCCTTTATTTGTGGCTGTTTCCCTAATTCCCTGGTTTTTAGGATGAGGAAAAGCATCCTGAATGTTCAGAGGGCCATGGACCAAAGAAACCCTCCTTGTACAGCATCCAGTTTTTGTATTGTCAGAGCAGGTTCTGCAGGAAGCCAAAAGAGACTTTGCAGAGAATAATTTGGCACAGAGCAAACTGATCTGTAGGATTCCTGCTCCCTTCACTGCTTAGACAGAATAAGTGTCCTCATCCTCTCAAAATCAGAGGAGAATGAGGTTTTTTGTAAGGTTTTCAACTTCTACTCCCTTAGGAGAAATTTTTTTTTTTGAGGGAAGTATACACACTTGAAAACTGATGCTTAAACTGAAATTATGGAGTGGTTCTCCATCAGGCTCCAGAAATGCACTGTTTATGTAGGAAAAATGGATATAAATATCAAACAGATAATGAAGAGCTCTGCTGAGACACACACATGATGTTCACGTAATAAAACAACCAAAACTTGGTGCCTCTTCTTACGTGATCAAATATCAAAGAGTCAAAAACTTCAGTGTCAAACCTTCCAGAGGATCCTTGTGATCCTGGCTGACCCCCATTTCTACAGCTCTGAAAATCCAGACCATTTTTATTTAGGCACTGAAATGTAAATTTACCAAAATCTCTGTGCACAGGTGAAGGAAAAAGAGCTTTTTTTTTTGTGAGCAATCTGCCAGGTTTTGTCTGAAAATTCTGTTTTGCAACATCAGAGGAAATTCACTCTCATTGATAAGGTGTCAGCTGGTAAACCAGCTCACCACCAAAAAACTCCAAGAGTGAAAGGGAAATCCCCAGGGTAAAGCAGAGCTGAAGCAAATGCCAATTATAAAGGAGCCTCCTCAGGCCTGTAGCCAATCAGCTCAGCAGAACACTGCAAAGGAAACTTGAATTTAAAAATACATGATCTGGGTTTGCAACACTCAAGCCAAGGGGCAACCACATTTTATTTATAAGTGCATACAAATCTATTGAAACAGAAGCAGAGGGTGTTTTTCTCAAGACTTGGCAGGATTTTAGCCCCCATAACTCCCTCAAGGTACAGTTCCCACCTGTCAGCACAATTCTAGTAGCAATTCTTGGGAGAGAGACTGAAAAAAAAGGTTCAAGTGGAATTTAGCTAGCAAAGCTGGCTGTGTTTGTTTGGGGACCTGCCCCTGTCAGAGAACCTGCAGAAATGCTCTGATCTACTGGGAGAGGAAGGGGAAAGTGAGGTACCTGACAATGCAACATTTCTCAGGCAAACTTCAGTGATAAACTGATTTTTTTCATGCCTTGTGAGAGTACATAAACTGCAGCAATGTCAGTGAACAAAACGCCTCCAAAAAAAACCAGCTAACCCCTGGTTTTTATCTCCTGCCTATCAGTCACTGCTTGAGGTATCTTTCAGAATTTTGCCTTTCCACCTCCTGATTCAGATGAGGGAATGGAATCATCACATGTGCATCCCTCAAGGCCTTACTGGTGACAAGATATTACTTCTGGCAATGAAGAATTCCTCCTCTAGAGGAAAATAAATGACATTTTATCCTATGTATTCCATAAACCCAGTGATGCTCTCACTGCTCACAGAGGCTGTGCCTTTTCCATCACAGTCTGTAACAAGATTGGAAAGATGAGATATTCTGAGCCTAAAGACAGGCTCTCTTCAATTCTTCTGTTTCCTGTTACAGACTCCATGAAGACAAATTTAAAATTATTAGAACACAGCTGAGCATGGCCATTAAATATTGTCAGACACATTTACTTTGATCCACGCTGCAAATGCTCAGCAGTTACTGGATTATCAACTTAGACACAAGCAAAAAAAATTAAATATTGAAAGCACTTTCCTCTGAGAGGCAGAATAATGTTCCTGATGTAGCCTGGTGGGTGGGCTTGCTGTCCTGATAAATTCTGGGAAAACAAATAATTAAACCAAACTAAAATAGCTTCAAATTACAGGATTTAAGTAGGTAGGTACTGGCTAAAGTGACCAAGCTGGATTCAGGCATTTGAGCAATTTTCCAAGTTCTAGGAAGTATCTGTGGATTGTTGAGCACAAAATTTAAAAACAAACAAACAAACAAAATCAGAGCCCTAGTCTGTATTCCTCTTTTTCCCCGAGCCTTGTGAAATAGAAATGCTGTAGTTCAGTCTTTACTAGGAATACTGCAAAATTAAACCAGAAACAAACAAGAGTTCCTCATTCAACCAAAAATAAATTACACAGCCCTCAACTGAACAGAAACAAAATTAAAAGAAGGTAAATAAACATTTCTGCGTGAAGAGATGCCTGGCTGAAACTTCACCTTTATTTCCTGCTCCACTTTTCAACTGTGCCTGAGTTAATCCAGCTAAATTGCTAAAGCCCAGATTGGGTCCCAAGGGAACAACTCAGTCCTGTGCTACAGCTTCCTTGGAGCAGGTTGGCCCAGCTCAGGTGGAATTTGCTTAAAAATTCAAGGGACTGGAAGTTCCAGTGTCACTTAATGTCACTGTCCAGCCAGTGTGTCACAATTCCCCCAAAGCACTGGAGTCATTTCAACTCGTTATTCAAGGTTATAAGAATATGAAGTTCTCAGAACTTTAGGAAAATATTAAAAAAAAGAACTGACATCTCTTTTAGAAGGGAAGCTGTGGAATTATTGATCCTCTGGAAGCTGCTTCACAAAATCTCAGATTTTTCTACATATCCTGATGTTGTAGTGCTGACATTCTCCCCTCCAACTGCTGAAATTCAAGACTTCTGCTGATGGAAAGGAACTGAGAGTTCAGAAGGAAAAGGATTTGTGGGGAATAAGCCCAGAGCTAAATGGATATTCACATAAAGATCTCATGGATACAATCTGTATGTGTAATGTATGGATTATTTTTCTAAATTGCTTTATTCTGCCTTCACGCCCTCGACAGAGGAAAGGAAAAATTGTCTTTTCCTTTTTCAAATATTATCAGTAACACACCCCACTTACACAACCTGCCCTTGGAGCAAATTAAAATAAATTCCCACAAAACAGAGACACAAACTTCAAAAAAAATCCAAAAAAATTCACAGTGAGAGCTGGGGGCTGCAATTTTTCATCTTGGAACTGTGCAGAACACCTCTGTCCTTTCCAGCACACAACTTGCAGCAGCACCAGAGCATGAAGTTCTCAGCCAGCAGCACTGATGGCCTGAGTACAAAAAGCAGCTCTGAAGTCAGGTTTTCCTCCCTCACTAATGAAAAGTGTTCAACAGAAGCATTTCAGCTGAGCAGTACCTGTTTTTCTGGGTCACTCCTGCTAACATATGCACAGCTCAGGAATCTTTAGTTGAGAAGCACATGCAAATACATAAAATTAGAATGAAATCATACCATTTCAGGCAACACTTGCAGAATCACTTACTGCTGCTGCCTTTCACTTTCTGCCCTGCTGGTTCCAGCTGGAAGGGAACAGGGGAAGTTGTGAATCTCCATCCTTAGGAGACGCTCAGAGCTGGGCTGGGCAAAGTCCTGAGCTCCAAACCCTGGACATGGGTTGAGCAGCACAGACCCTGTGCTCCCTGCAGGTCACAGAATTGCCCAGAAGCAATCCCAAAAGCCAACCTGGCTCAGTATTTCCAGAGATAAATTCAATTATTCCCACCTGTCGTTCCTCCTCCAGACGAATTCTCTCCTCCTCTTTCCGCCTCTCCTCCTCTCTTTTTGACTCGAGCTTCCTCCGTTCTTCCCTCTCTGCTTCTTCAGCCTAAAATAAACACAAAGCAAGCCAAGCCTTACTATTTTATAATCTACATTTAAAAATTTCATATTATGATACCATCAGGGGGTTTCTTACCACCTTTAAGATGCCTGCTCAGAAAGAAACATCAAAAAGAACAATAATAAAAAGCCATTATCATTTCACTTCCCCTCCCCTTCAGCACCCTCAACATTGTGGTAAATTTAGAAATTACCCTCCCCACTTGTCTTATCTGTATCTCAGTAACAGTTTAAGTTTTGAAAGTGTTTATGAGCTTATTACAACAGTGATGTTAAGCAATGTTGTGTCATGGAATTGCATTTCTACTCACTTGAAGTTTAGTTAGAATGGACTCTGAGGAAGGAGAAAAAAAAAAAAAAAAAAAAAAAGGATTTGGAGCATAAGCATTCAAATGCATCATTAACCTGGGCAGAATCTCTTACAGAAAAAGCTGCAATGTCTCTTGAAATAATTTATTTTTGTTGTTAAGACAAAGAGGTTGTTGCAAAATGAGGGAAAAATAAAAAGGGTGTATTTTTCGAAGATTTTTTTTTCAGGCTCTTCAGGATACTTAAATTTGAAAATGTATTAAGGGGACAAGCAGAAAATATTCCAGTGGAGGATTTGGCTTTGAGTGTTTCAGAGAAAAAGCCTCAACCAAGGAATTTATCTATCTACATGAAAAACTAAAAATCAGCATGTTTTAAAATGAAACAGAAGATTCTTTGCTCCACCAACTGATGCTTATCCAACTTCATTCACCTTGGCTCACATTTTCCACAAAAAAAAACCAAAGGAAAATTAAATACAATGAGTATGGAAAGTAACAAAATTATGAAAGCACTGAGTGAGAAAAGATTCATAATGGAAGTTTATATATAACCAGTAATTAAGTTTATTACCAACTGCTCCATCTACTACACTGGATTTAAACCTCAGGTGACACTAAAATTCCCAGCTTGGGATTCCACAAGCTTTAAAAACGTTCATACAGAACAATACAGAGTCTGCAAAAAAAAATATATAGAACAATTCCAAGGAAAATGCACAAAGTGCTGCCTACAGAAGGCTGAAAAGCCTCTTGCTTCCCTTGGAATTAACACCAAAACACTTTTCATCTCCCCCAGGCTGTAAAAACAATAAATATGGCTAAACACAGATAAAACCAAACCACATTTTTGCACTCCTCACAAGTGCCCAGGGTGTTCCAACATCACCGTGGGGATCTGGGTGAATTTTTAAGGGGAGATGGTGCTGCCACAGAGCTGGAAGGCAGTGAAAACATCAAAGAAAAAACATTCAGGAGCTGAACTCCTCTCCTCCCCACCAGTCTGAACGGAAACAAAATGAGACAATGTTTTCCACGACCCTCTTGGGCCAGGCAAAAGCTGCATTGACATTTTTAAGAGAAAACAACCATTTGGTGATGACACTGCCTTTGCCCCCAGTTCTGTGCTGAGCTGTTCAGGCTCTGCTCAAAACGTGGCAGGAAATCCTCACCTCTCTCTGTGCTTTCCTGGCTTGTTTCTCTTCTAATTTCCTCTGCTTCTTTGCTCCAATTTTCGCAGACACCTGAAATTCTGGCACCTCCTCAGCATCCTCTTCCTCTGCAACATTGCATAAATGACAAATTTGTGAAATCATCTGTCAAAAGTCTCTTGGAGAAACTTCAGTGCTGCCTAGGAAAGCAGCAGCAGATGAAAAGGAGACACTCACACACACTTCAGACAAGACCTTTTAGATGGAAAAAGGGAAAAGAAAAAAAATCACACGAGACTGCCAAAGCCACAGAGCAGAAATAACAAGGCAAACACGCACTCAAGTGAAGCAGAAATAAAAATTTCCTTGATCCTTCGAAGGAAAGCTTTTCATAAATATTTCTTGCTTTCCACAATTAAAAGAGAGTCTTTCTCTGATACATAAATTGTGCTAATGGTTGTCATTATTTATCTGCTCAACACTGGCCTGCAGAGACTTTCCTCCCAGTTACCCTCAGGCTTTGCACAACAGACATCCCCTGAAAAAGTGGGATTCAGAGGCACCCCAGCCTGACAGAAATAACCTTTCAGGGATGAGGGGAAAAAAAAAAATCCTTGAAATGCAAATCTTGGGTCTGCCTGCAAGAAAATGACATGTAAATATTTGCCTGTTGTATGACAAATGGTTGTTTACAGAGGTGATTTCTGACACGGTGAAATATGAAAGAGTTTTATGCTCAAAAGGTGTGGAAATGAGGATTTCTGCTCACTCAAGGGCTGAGGAAGGACAGCTTTTAAATGCAGCCACTTCCTCCCTGCACAAAGCTCGGGAAGGTTTGGCCACTTTATTTCCTGATCCCACCAAAGTCCTGGGGACTGACCTCAACAC
>VWZP01004271.1:103630-166902 GCA_013396995.1 Dicaeum eximium
TATAAAAAATTCCTATTAATGTAATGTTATTATTCTAAGTAAAAATTATATAGAAAATATAATTTTAATAATAATTGTAAACATATATATTTCAAACCAAAAAATTTTACATAAAAAATCTAAACATAATAAAAAAACTTTTATATAACTAACAATCTATAAAACCACTAAAAAACTAAATACACCTCTATAAAAAACACAAATTAAAAACAAAAAATCCCCAAAAAACACTTTTCCTTCCAACCAACAAACAAATAACAAACCCAACCTAACCTCTATCTCCACCAAACCAAACCAAACGACCCTACCACAACACTAAACGTAAGAACTAAAACTAAACTTCAGATCCCAACTGGAAGAGATTTGGCAGGGTTGGTGCCAGGATGTTTTCTGGAGTGAGCTGTCTCCAGAGCACCTGGTCCCCTTTTTTGGGACCCCAAAATGCTGCTATGAAGGGATGAATGATGCTCCCCCTTCTTTTTTATGAAGAATTAGGTTGGAATCGCTTTNAGTGGGATTCAGAGGCACCCCAGCCTGACAGAAATAACCTTTCAGGGATGAGGGGAAAAAAAAAAAATCCTTGAAATGCAAATCTTGGGTCTGCCTGCAAGAAAATGACATGTAAATATTTGCCTGTTGTATGACAAATGGTTGTTTACAGAGGTGATTTCTGACACGGTGAAATATGAAAGAGTTTTATGCTCAAAAGGTGTGGAAATGAGGATTTCTGCTCACTCAAGGGCTGAGGAAGGACAGCTTTTAAATGCAGCCACTTCCTCCCTGCACAAAGCTCGGGAAGGTTTGGCCACTTTATTTCCTGATCCCACCAAAGTCCTGGGGACTGACCTCAACACTCCCAGGGAAATCCTCAGCTCACTGCACAAACACCACACATCAGATTCACAGTCATGGCAGGCTCAGAATGAAAACTCTCACACATGGATCCCCTTTTTGGGTAAAATAATTGGTGTTTTGAGCATCCCCTGTGCTGTTCTGTTGTTAATTTATTAAAAAAATAAAGAACAAAACCACGTATTAAATAATAAAATTAAATAAAATAATGATAAAAAATTTGTATTATAATCATAATAAAAATATAAAAATATAAAAAATTCCTATTAATGTANTAATGTAATGTTATTATTCTAAGTAAAAATTATATAGAAAATATAATTTTAATAATAATTGTAAACATATATATTTCAAACCAAAAAATTTTACATAAAAAATCTAAACATAATAAAAAAATTTTTATATAACTAACAATCTATAAAACCACTAAAAAACTAAATACACCTCTATAAAAAACACAAATTAAAAACAAAAAATCCCCAAAAAACACTTTTCCTTCCAACCAACAAACAAATAACAAACCCAACCTAACCTCTATCTCCACCAAACCAAACCAAACGACCCTACCACAAAATTAAATGTAAGAACTAAAACTAAACTTCAGATCCCAACTGGAAGAGATTTGGCAGGGTTGGTGCCAGGATGTTTTCTGGAGTGAGCTGTCTCCAGAGCACCTGGTCCCCTTTTTTGGGACCCCAAAATGCTGCTATGAAGGGATGAATGACGCTCCCCCTTCTTTTTTAAAGAATTAGGTTGGAATCGCTTTTACTAATTTCAAGACACAGAATGGGACTATGGTTAAACCACCAAGACATCATGAGAAATAAATGTATCTGAGAGCTGTGTAGGTGGCTCTCAAATAACAGCTGTTTTAGGAGATGGAATTAATCTGAGTCTGATTACTGAGATGATCAAAAGGGCTCGCCGTTCCTGCACCACACAGAGCAAGGAGGGATACTCAGACCTGACACAGTCGCTTCTATAATTTTAATGATGCTTAAAATAACTTTATTTATATTTTAAATACAGCATTGAGAGGAGTTCCCAACACAATGGGTGAGCACACCCAGCACTAGCAGTTATTACTCCAAAATTAACAGCTAGTTTTGGTATTACTGTTTAGAAAATGATTTCTTGCAAACACCACAAGTATAAAACACCATCTGTGACACTGTTCCACCTGAGGGCTTCTCAGATTTCATCTATATTAAGATTACCTGAGCCAGACATGAGGCAGAAATCTAAGGAAGGCTTGTTTTAAAACCCTTTTTTCCAGTCCTGGATCAAACAAACCTTTGTTCTTCAGGAGCATTTCTTTCCTCCTGTTTGAAGCATCTGATGTGACCCCTTAAGCACCATTTCCTCCAAGCTTCCTCCAGTTTGTGGAATTACATCCACCCAAAGCCAGAGATGGGCATGCAGACACAGCACATGATGAAAGGTCACCAGGGCACCCAACCTGGCTGCAATTAAAATGTCCTAAATAAACCTGAACGTGCTGACAGCAGCATGAACACATGGCCAGAACATTTGCTGAATGCATTTATTGTTACAGCAGAGCAGCTCCACCAAAAGCAGGGAGGGTGCTGCACACGGCCAGCAATTCTTTATTTCATTTGAATAAAGCATTTCATTTTCATTTCAGCAGCTTTTAACAATCACTTTTCACACACTCCTGGCTGTGACAAGACTGGGAGATTCTGTGGGGAGTGAGCTCAGAGGAACTTGCACTTCTCCTGTCCCTGAGCTTCAGGAGGGATGCAGGGGGCTCAGTCAATGGTGCTGAAAGTAGCTGAGCATCCCCCAAGTGCTGTGCTTGGGGTTTGTGCTCAGCTGGCCACTGACAGCATTAAAACTGGAAGAAAGCAGGTTTAGATGGGATACTGGGAATGGATTTTCTCTCTGAGGGTGGGCAGGCCCTGGAGTGGATTTCCCAGAGAAGCTGTGGCTGCCCCTGGATGCCTGGAAGTGTCCAAGGTCAGGTTGGACAGGGCTTGGGGCAGCCTGGGACAGTGGGAGGTGTCCCTGCCATGGCAGGGGGTGGCACTGGATGGGATTTAACATTTATTCCAACTCAAACCATTCTGTGATTTCAACAGCCCCAGGAGTTCCTATCTCAAGAGTCAGAAAGCACAACCAGAGTTTCACTTTCTGCTTTACACAAACGTGGAGTTCTCAGCTGGGAAGTGGCTTCAGGAAATCCTTGCTGCTCCTTGGTATTTTGAACATACTGAGAGGCAGCACAACAGGAAAGTTGTCAGTCACACAGGTGTCTGAATTGCTGGAAATCTACAGATTTCTTTTCAAAAATGCTTCCCAATACCTTCAGAGAATGTGCTGGAGTGCTGATGTTCTCTTTCAGGACAGAAATTGAGCAGAATTCTATACTGTGTACAGAATACACAAAACCTTCCAAAATAAACAATCAGCACGGTGTATTTTAGTTATCCCAGAATCACAGAATGGTTTGGATTGGAAAGGACCTTAAAGATGATCTCATTCCAACCCCACTGCCACTCCCACCTTCCACTAGCCCAGGTTTCTCCAAGCCCCATTCAACCTGATCTAGCTGTCCTTGTCTTGTTTCCCTTTAAAATTTGGGTGAAGCAAATGGATTCCCATCCATGAAAAAAAATGAGAGCTGCACAGGTGGCTACTCACAAAAAGTCCTTTGGGCACAGCCAGCTGCCTTATTTACTATTTATGCAGCACCTAACAAAAGGAGTATGAGAAAGGAGGTGGGAAAGATGCCAGGCAAAAGCAGATGATTTTATTAACAGCATGTAATTAATGCCCAACAGATGTGTGACACCAGCCACTGGAAAGGTGTGGCTATTCCTCAGTAACACAATCCCATGGTGGGATTAATTATAGGCTAATCACTAGCCTTAATTCCTATGGTTTTTCTTAATTTTAAATTTAATTTGGTAGCTACGCACTTCAGAAACTGAACAAGAAACTGGTTTTTTAATCTGAAGCCACAAAAGCAGGCAACACTTGGGGCAGAAAAGTGCAGCAGACACAAAGGACACCAGACCTTTAGAGCAGAATGTGAAGTTGATTCTCAGCTAAAAGCATCTGGCAGAAGTGAGAAACCACAGAGCTCCCCCTTGCCCAGCCTGTGCCTGAAGGGGACCAGACACTCACTGGGGACACTCTGACAGCACCAAACTCCCTGGATGAGTAGCAGCAAGACAAAACTGACTTTTGATTCACTAGTTGGGATATTAGTCAAAGTTTAACTGCACTAGAAAGGTTTTCCTACTGATTAAGCATTAAAATAATTTCAACTACTACGCCAATTAACGCAGCTCCATTTCACAAGAACAGCGTGGGACCACATCACTGCTTCTAAATTTACACATTTTCCAGATCTTTCAGAGCTCAGAAGAAGTGCTTATTTTAAGAGATTTCAGCACAAACACATTCTTCTTGAACTTATGCACAATATCCATCACTCAATGGGGATGAAGAATTAATTTTTACATTATATTTTTCCCAAAAAAGTAGCAGAAAACACTCATGCACGATTTTTTTTAGCAGCAAGACTTGAATGCTGAGCTTAGATGCCACACAAAGCAATAAAGAACATTTTAAAATGCCCAATTATTGTAATTTGAAAAACTTTAACAACCTTTTTTAATTTTTTACTTTCTTTCCCAATTGTGATTAATACTTACAAAGTAAAATGTGAGATTCTGATCTCCAAGCCTTGCCATGCAAAAGAAGAGAGTAACTTAGGATTTCATTTATGTTGCATTCACTACCTTTTCTTTATCATGTTTTATTTTACAAGCTCGAGCACTCAGACTGTCAAAAGCTGTTGGATTTATCATTACTGATGCTGTGGAAGTAAAATAATTTAAATAATAATTTAAAAAATATTTTAAATAATTAAAATAATTTAAATAATAGTAAAATAGTTTAAATAATCTAATTTTAACAATTTTTAGGTGTTGGAGATTCCAACTCTCTTGCTCAGATGCACAATGCTAAAAGCTCAGAGAAAAGTCATGCAGATGTTGGGATATTTAACCCTTTGGAGTTTTATGTTGCTGCCAGAAGTAGAGAGCCCACAGATTGGGATAAATAATAAAAACAATCTGACAAAACCAGATTCCTTCTTTGAGGGAGTCCTTACTTTCTGTTTGTTAAAAAACCAAACCAAAACAACAATCCACACAAAGCTCCATTTTTTTGGCAACACATTTTGCAACAAGTCAGAGAGGTCACTTTGAAGATGTGAAGATGAGCATCTTTCAAAATCAAACCATTGAAAAATACTCCCTGGAAATGGACTGGGCTGCTGAGGCTCTTTTGGCATGAACTTCCCTTTTCCTTTTTTTTTTCACCCACGCCCCCAGCAGACCCAGTGGTCCCTGTTCTGTGGGACACTTTGGAAAGTGCTGCCATTTCTCAGCCGAGTCTGGATCTTGCTCACCACACCGGGATTTAGGGCAGTTCTAATCACCAGTTTCTCTCTCCCTCACACCCACAGCAGGAGTTTTGGCCCAAGACACCCTCCAAGTGACAGAATACCCTCACCCTCACTATTTTTACCACAGCTGGATCAAGACAACCCAACTGCACCTGTCATTATTTCATCCTCATGAGTTTCTTGTCACTTGTGAGGAAATTATGTTTTTGATGTGAGTATCAGATGGATGGGTCACTTTCTGCTTCAAAAGGCAGCCTCAAGAAAAGCACCTTCTTCACCTCTGAGCTTTTTGCAGTGTTCAAGGACAAGGAGCAGGTTGGGAGGGTCAAGCTCAGCTTGAGAGCTGGACAAGTGTTCTTTCTGCACATGATCAGCAACCAAGTAAAAGCTCTCAAAAAAACCTCCTTATGCCCACCTAGAGGTGAGCAGAACCCAAGTGGGTGCACTCAGAGCACCAGTCAGGCAAAAACAAGTACACCCTCCTTAGACAGTAAATAAAAGGAATTTGAAATTGGAAATGGGTAATGCCATTTGTTTACACTACCACATGCCCCAAACAACACTCAGTCCAATTCCAATTTATCCCCTTTTCCCACTGCTTAGCTTGGCCTCTCTTGCCCTAAATGATTAATGCCTGAAATCCTCACCTCAAGCATTTTCATCTTGGCTGTAGCCAGTCCACAAAACCACCTCTGTCTGGCTTCAATTTAAATTAAGACACACAGAGTTAATTAAGTCTCCTAGCTGGGATCTCCACCTAACCACATGGATACACAACTCTCCTGCCAGATTCCTTTTCCACAGGGAAAGGAGCAGGCACCCTGCTCCAATGTGCAGAGCTCAGATGCTTTTAACAAAACTCCCAGATTGCAGAGGGCTGCAGGAAAGGCAGGAGTGTTGTGGCTGGAATGATATTGGGCAATTTAAGGCAATCAAAACCATTTTTCTAAAGCCAGCCTGAAAGTCACGCTGGTGGAACAGCTCAGGGGTCCCAGCCATTTTGAGAATTACTCTGTCACCAAGGAGAACCATCTCCCAGCAATCTCTGGTCATCAGAGGGTATTTGCAGGTGCTGATGTTCTCCTGACAGGTGATCTTGGAGCTCTCAATCCCCACTGAGAAACACTGCCCAGTGAACTGAGGCAGGGTGGGCACCTGGCTGGGCCTGTCCCACATGGATCCTGGGAATCAGGAACCACCACCTGCTGGGTTTTCCCTCTGGGATGGATCCTGGGAATCAGGAACCACCACCTGCTGGGTTTTCCCTCTGGGATGGATCCTGGAAATCAGGAACCCAGCACCTGCTGGGTTTTCCCTCTGGGAGGGATCCTGGGAATCAGGAACCAGCACCTGATGGGTTTTCCTTCTGGGAGGAAAGTCAAGATATTTAGTGCTGCACTATTGTCTGTAACAATCTATAGCTAATTTAGCTAGCTAGCCCAGCAAGCTGAAGAATTACAACCTAGTTTAGCTCCACTGGCAATGGGTATAGATATGAAAATAATCATTTACTATTTCTGTCTGTATTAAATGACTCCTTATCCAGACCTACAAGTGAGATTTAAGCTACAGAAGGGACAGTGAAGTTTCCAGGGTTTTGATCTCAGTGCCCAGGGTTTGGGGTTGTTTTTCCTCCCCCATTACTGTGAGAGATTTGAGTCCTGGCACAAACACTGCAGCTCAGCACAGGCAGCAGAAACCGTGGGCTACAACTCTACCCTCGAAGCTTCTTTCTCATTCTGGAATTGAAATCTGATTGTTAGATGGAAAACAGAAAGCCCCTATGCTAACCACAACTCCAAAGTCTGCAAGTGCTGCTTTGGGGACATTTCCTAGAGTCAGCAGAAGTGGCTCCCAATGGGCAGAAACCTTTGGTGGCAACAGCACTTCCTGCCTGACTCCACTTTGTGACTATCACAGGGACAAAGGATGGTCAGGGCATCCTCACACCCTCCCTGAGCTCAGTGCTCAGTTTCTTGCAGCCATGGGTTGGAGAAGAAATCACTTCTTGGCAGAAGTCAGAGTGACACAGAAAATGATCAGGCAGCTTTGCCTGAAGTTCAGCACAGAGTGGAAATTCCAAACAGGGAACAGAATTTTACCAGTAAAACATCGCAACAAATTAAAAAAATCTGCTTTGGTTGTAGATGTTCAGAAGTTTTCAGAGCATTTGCAAGGCAAGAGTGGAGAAATCAGACTAGCTTGGGTTTGGTGTTTCTGTCTAAATTGCCAAATAATCTTGCTCTTCAGCCCTGGTGCTGCACTGGACTCTCTTTCCAAGGAGTCAACGAATTCTTTAGCACAAAACTCTGCTGTGGAGAGAACTTGCTATTCCAGCTGGTTCAAATGCAAGGCAAAACTTCTCTATACTGCAGTGACATAAAGAAAATGCAAAAAAAAAAAAGGGATAAATCCCAGTGATTCCAGGCTTATGCCACATGTCCACAGAGAGGGCTTTAAAACATTCAACACATCATTTGTAAGGGGAAAACCCAAATCCCACACTAAGACAGGTAGCTCAGGGCCAGGCTGAAGGATTTGCACCACAGAGGGCGGCTAATCCCAATTAATAATGGCCACTGGTCACTGAGCACCTCAGTGCTGGGGCATCAGGGGCAGCTGCTTCTCTCCACAGCTCCTCTGCTTAAGTCTGTGCTCACTCTCCAAAGGTTTTGCTGTTCCTGCCGTGCACCTGTGCTCAGCCACTCAGAAAAACCATCCCAAAATATGAATAAAACCACCCACAGAAGCAAAGAGCAAGAAGCTGTTTTAATTTGGGTAAGAAATTAGCAAAAACAAATAAAAGAAGGCATGTCATTTCAAAGGGAACTTCATGCAAAAGCAGCAGCACTTGCATCTGATGTACAGAAAGCTGCAAAAGAATTATTTATAAAGCCCAATGACACAGATTCTTCTATTACTAAAATGACAAAGTAAGAGAAGATAAGATGAGCCGTTTGCTTTGACAGCTTCACTGTCGGCCTTCAGCATTCAAACTTTTGATGTCTGGAGTTGAAAACTGAATATTTTTAGATTCCATTTTCTTTCCAGGATGTTATCACACTCTGAGAAGAAATAACCAAAGTTGAAAAGTTCACACCTGTCCAATCTCCATCTGTGAAACTGCTGAACATAATTAGCTGGAAAAGCACATTCACCTGCTAACGTGAGGCTTCCTACAAACTGCAGGGCAAGAAAAGCTGAACAAAGTGCAAATAGCCCCTAATTTAGCCTCACAGAGGTGTGTGCTCAGTGCTTTCACCTCCTGCACACCACAGAGACACCCTGATCTCCACTGCAAACTCCAGTGCAGCAAAGCCCACTTGAGCAGAAAGCCTGAACACTTCACCCACGATCTGCAAGTAGAAAGAATCCAGGGGGGTGAATCATGGTGATCTCATCTCTCCAGCAATAAAGAGAATAATGTGTCAAGCTTCACCAGAAAAGGGAATTATACTTACAGGGTGTAGAAAGATGTTATTCATCACCATATTTTTTCTAAGACCACACCACAGAAATGTAGCTGTGAACTGTAAATCCAGCACAGGATTTACACAACGCGCTGTCAACAACCTGCTGGCAAAATTCTGCAGTCTGTGGTGATCTCCAGGTAATCTACTTGATCCTGACCACCACCTGGATGGCTCCTTGGAGAGAGAACTCCAAGAAGAAAAGCCTTCCTTCAAAGGATCAAGGAAATTTTTATTTGCAGAGATGACATTGGGGAATTAATGCTTCCCACCAATTTGAAAGAAATCAGTAATGTACTACAGCTTGTTATTCACTGCAAGGTGTGGATTTTGTTTTCCCAAATTTAATTTAATTCCCTGAATGGCTAAGCAGGAAATACAGAAGTTTTTAGGAAGGATATGAAGGGTCTGGCACCACAAATAGCCAGGATTCACCTCAGGAGTAGGCAGAGATTTAATGTAAGGGCTATAAAGAGAAAAGCAATGAAGCAGGGAGAGACGACAGATTGTGCTCAAACTGTAAATAATCCATCAGGAGGCAGCTGCACCCTTTCCCCAGCTTTAACACCTCTGTGAAGCTTTGTTTTAATGTCTGCAGGATGAAATGAGGGCAGTGTTACCTTCCAGCCACTCCTGTGCCTGCTGGGCTCTCCTCTGGGCCATCAGCCTGTTGCCCATGTTCCTGCGGCGCCGGGGCAGCCCCTCTGCCCTCTCCTCCCCGTGGGGCCGGGGCCTGGCCCCTGCTCCTGCTGCTGCTGCCACATTCTGCTGGTGCTCCTCGTCAGCTGCAAGAAGGAAATAAAATATTCTTATTAAAGCTGACTTTCCCTTCTGCCTCCGTTTTTGAGTAACCCAACAGCAAGGACCCAAAAGTGTGGTTCTGTTTCTAAAGTATTCTGATTTTTTTTTAATTTTAAGTTGTACTTGTGTAATGTAGATTGAAACCTCAGAGTCTGAATGTTTCAGAGAGGAATATGTAAATCATGACACATGAAGCAAAACCTGTAGAGCAAACAAGGATCACGAATTACAGCTGAAATATACACAGTTACAGGGTAACTTCATTCTACCCCAGCGATTTAAACTCCCCAAAACACAGATAGGTACAAACAGGGCACCAAGGGTCACTGCAGCTCTCATTGCCATCCTCTCTGCATATGCTGCAGTTACTAATTAAGATCTGGCAAATGAAGAATAGCCTAACAGGAGCAGCTGGGAGGATGGAACTGACCAGTGGGTTCACTTCAGAAGTTTTCCATAGAAAACTCTCAGATTTTTTTTTTTGAGGCTTCCTGTTGCTTTTAACCATGGCAGTAATGCAAAAAAAACCCCAAAACCAGATAATGGCAAAATATCATCATCCTTGATACCTGCTTTGCATATTCTGTTGATAAGCCTAACTGATATTTGTTACCTGCTCAATCCTGCAAAGTATTAACTTTAAAGCCCTAATTCAGGCAAATATTCACACGGTCTCATGGAAAACTGCAGAACTACTCACTTACTTTAACTCAGGACACATTTATTTTGTGATCTACATAATTTTGTGATTATGTTGCATCCAGCAGGAGCACAAAACACTTTGCACACTGTGCCAAGTTTCCAGCACCCCCTGATCCAAACAATGCCTTCCCAAAAAAACCCAACTCCTATTAGCATATCTCCCATCAGAAAATGGGGTTGGTTATGACTGAACCTGTGCAGCACCAAAGGTGCCTGCAGCTCACCTCAGTTATCTCAGCCTTCAAAGAGCTGCCCTGGGGCTGATAAGGACACAGCTGCAGCCCCCAGCTCAGCAGGGCTGCACACCTGGGGCCACCTGGGGCCACCTGGGGCAGGCTTCGGCCAGCAGAGATGTCACAGGGATGTCAGCAGGCCCCCAAATGCCATGACATTTGGAACCCAATCACTGCCCTGTCATGCTGCTGTCACCCTCCTGGTGACACCCACGCCCTAGTGATATCCACCCCCTGGTGACATCCACCCCCTGGTCCCATCCAGCTGAGCAGACAGAACATGGCTGTGAGAAATCACTGAGTGCAGAGATTCCATCAAGCTGCTTCAAGGCTTGCCCAGTCCTATTCACAGCTTATCTGGAATGCTATAGGAAATATATTCCTGAAGAAGCAGAGCACTTCTTGGGCACTGATAAATGCCAAAAATGCTCTGCAAAAAGGTTTTTATACAAATGCAGTATTTCTCTTCCTAAGTTCTTGAGATATGCTGCAATTCAAACCTCAGCATCCTTTCACTTGCAAGCTTCAGTAATTCCCAAAGATGGTCCTGCCCAGCAGCTCAGCTGTGCAGTTCCAGCACTCATTCATTCTGGTTTTGGTTCCTGCTGTCCTGTGAAACAGAGACTGCTTTGCATTTGATGAAAGAGGAATCTATTTATAAGCCATGTATTTATTTCAAACTGAAGAGCTCAGCCCTCACAGAGAAAAACATGTGAACCAAGCTCTCTATTTTTCTCCATTTCATTCTCTACAGGAGACTCAGTAATTTCTCAAAGTGACCAGTGTGGACTGGGCTCAGGCTGTACCAAACCTGCCCCGTATCATGGTCAAGCACACAGGGCAGCTGTTGGACAATATTTGTCACACCTCCAAAATGTGCACATTAACAGAAGACACCAAGCCACTATGGATTGTCATTTAGCAGGAAAAGAAATGTTTTAATGAAGCTTTTTTTCTTCCTTCCAGTCCCTAAAATATTTCTCCTGACTGCAGCTCCTTTTTCAGCAGCACACAGCTGGCTGAACATGAGCCAGTGGCACCTGGCTTGTGGCAGCACTGGGGTGGCAGCAGGGCCAGGGCAGTGCTGTTCCCTGTGCTGGCACTGCTGGGGCAGCTCCAGTGCTGGGGGCAGTTTTTGAGCTGCTGATTCCAACCCCGTATCCCCAACAAGAGAGACCTGGAGGGGCTGGAGAGAGTTCAGGGAAGGGAACAGAGCTGGGGAAGGGTCTGGAGCAGCTGAGGGAGCTGGGAAGGGGCTGAGCCTGGAGAAAAGGAGGCTCAGGGGGGACCTTGTGGCTCTGCACAGCTCCTGCCAGGAGGGGACAGCCGGGGGGGTCGGGCTCTGCTCCCAGGGAACAGGGACAGGAGGAGAGGGAACGGCCTCAGGCTGGGCCAGGAGAGGGGCAGGGGGGATATCTGGGAAAATTTCTTCATGGAAAGGGGTCTCCAGCCCTGGCACAGCTGCCCAGGGCAGTGTTGGAGTCCCCATTCATGGGGAAAGTTTAAAAGCCATGTGGATGTGGCACTTGGGGACAGGGGTCAGTGGTGGCCTTGGCACTGCTGGGGGAATGGTTGGACTGGATGATCTCAGAGGGCTTTTCCAACCTTTTTAACTCAAGCTTCTGTTTGCCAGGCACTCAGCTGGGCAGGGATTTGGAAAACATGAATGTTACTCATTGCATTTCTCCCCGTCCTTTGGAGGAACAGGAGAGAATCCTCCTTTGCTCTGCTGTAACACACCTGGACCTGCTCCCCCTGGGCTCAGGGCTTGGCCTGCCCGATTCCAGACACAGCATTTGTTGCAGAATGCTGAAAGTTCACTGTGCTCTCCCTCCCGCTGAGCGGTGTCACACACTGATGGCACACACAGGGGAGGACACACTTAAAAATCACTTTTCCTTTTCCTTGGGACCGGCCTGACCATCAGATCTGAGCTCAAGAATTATTTGCTTTGGGGTTTGGCCCTGCTGGGGTTTTTTTTCACCTCCTCCTGCAGCACAAGGCAGGGTTTGGCTGCTGCACTTATCTGAGCACATCTCTTCATTCTGCTGGAGCTGCAGAGGTCCCAGCAGTGGCACCCCAGGCTAGTCAGATCAGGCAGAGATTAGTCACACAAGCCCTAATTAGCCTTGATCCAGAGCCATCTGAGTGAAAATTAATGGCCAGCATCAAAGAGGTGAGAGCAGTGATCCACAAGCTTTGCAGAATGGCAGGCCAGACTGAATTAATGAGATAAACCCCTCAAATTAACAGGTAATACAAACAAAACACTCAACAGCTCCCTGGGAAATGGACACTGGCTCAGTTTGTATTTGAAGCTGTGGTGTCCAGGGTCTGACTCAGCCCTCAAAAGCCAAGAACATTTTTGTGCTGGGCACAGCAGCTCTGCCTCGGTGCTCAGGAAGCATCAGGGCAGGCAAGAGATTATTGCAGCTGACTTGTCAGGCAGGGCACAGCAGCAGCTCTGAGACTCTGGCTGTGTCTCCTTCCTGAAGAGAGAGAAAAAAGCAGAAAATCTTTCCTGAACTGGATGTGAAGCACCACTGCCAAAAACACCACGGAGCCACTCAGAGCCCAGATCAGGACCTCATTTTACACTCTCCAGGCAGAAATCTGCCCCTTCACGGAATTGTGCAAATTTCTGCTTGCAGCAGAGATGTTTTTCTTGAGAAGCAGCACCTTCCTCTGGGTGCCATGACACGAGCAGGTGACAGCTGGGCTGGCAGGGCTGCCTCAGGGACACAGCTCCACCTGCTGCACCCTCACGTGCGGTGGCACTTCCCACCACGCTGGTGCCACCATCCAGCACTTTCTGCCTCTGTGCAAAACCTCAAATTCACAAAGGGGTTCAAAATTCAGCAGCTGGCAGCTTCCCGGGGAGGTGCTTTGGCCCAGTGGGGCTTATCAGAAAGAGAAGTGGCAACCACGTGTAAAATGAAGAAATGCCACTTTTCTTTTTTTTTCATTTTCAGTAGAACAAGTCCAGGCACGATCCTGCTGGAAACAACGTGCTGCTCCAAGTGACCTTTCAAAGGAAAATACAAAGGTACAGGATTTACTTCTCCTGACCCTCAGCTCCCTAAAACAGGCGATTTAAAAAGCCAATTTTTAAAAGCCAAATTTTAAAAGCCAATTTTAAAAGCCATTTTAAAAAGCCAATTTCCATGAGGTAACACAAAAGAAAGCTGCTGGCCCAACCCCTGGACGTTAACAAGAAAAGTGAGTGAGAGCTCCCACCACTTCTTCAGGTCCAATGTCCCTTATGTCAAGTCCTTTCCAGGTGGCAACACAGATTTATTGGCAGAATTGTGGCAGCTTCCGTTCTCCAGCTAAGAAAATGGAATAGGAAAGCAGATTCCTGCTTAAAACTAAATTTTGTGGCTATTCAATACACCACAGCCCCAGCAGTCCTGAAAAATAATTTCTGCTGTGTACAGAGAACAAAGTCATCCCCAGCAGCTGAAATTCTGTGAGGGGCTTTATCATGACTGAAACCAATATATTAAAGTAAAAAAGATCTTAAAACCACTGTTAAAAAAGGCATAACCAACTTGGAAGTGTCAAAAAGTTACCACTAAAAAAGGCTTTGATTAAATTGTCCTGAATGTAAATTAAGTTTAACCAACTTGCTCAAAATCAGTATTAAAAGGGATTTTTTTTAATAATTCACACTATTTAAAATAAATGCTTGGGCTTCAATTTAGAACTTGGAATGCTTGAAGAGAAAAGAAATCCTCCCAAGCGCCACAGCCCCTGATTTATCCAAATCATGACAGGAGTCAAGCTCAGGAAATGATGTATTTCTCCAGGACATGCGTCCTTCACTTTTACCAAAAGTTTATCTCTTCCTTCATAGGAATCCAATGAATCACATCAGGTTCCAAACCTTCCCAAGAGAAACATTTAGATCAGGTCTGTGGAAGCAGAGGTGTGTGAGAAATCTGTTGGAAGATTTAATTATTATCAACAAAATCTGCTTTTAACACAGATCCTTTACCAGCACAATATTGCACTGAGTGACTGTGTTTATACTCAATCTGTGGTGGATTTTCCTCTCAATTAAAAATTACCAAAGGAACTCCCCTAAAAGAAAAATAATACAAATTCCAACCCCATATCCCTAAAACCTGGGGAGGTATTGACCAGGTGTTCAGAGTTTGTCCTGGATGAACATCTTAATTTGACACCTTGCAGCCAAAAAACCTCGCTCCTTCCACTGAGAGCACACACCAAGGTGAGTTCACAGCACACCTGACTCCTTCCCACAACATTCAATCCCCACCACAGCGGAACTGGCAGTGTTGGTTATGGTTGGACTTGGTGATTTTAAGGTTTTTTTTTTCTCAGATGATTCTCTGATCTAACCCTGCTCAGCAGTGACACAGGGCTGGAAGTGCTGCATCACCCACCTGCTTCCCACACCACCAGGATTGCACTGGGTGAGGTGGGAAAGAAGTGGGACATGGCACAGGAGTGAGCACACATGGCTCTGGAATATCTCCAGGGAAGGAGACTCTGCACCCTCCCTCTCTGGGAAATCTTTTCCAGTGCTCCCAGTAAAGTTCTTCCTCAGGTTCAGGTGGACCTTCAGTTCCTGTTGTGTCACTGCTGGGCCCCCAGAGCTTGGGCTCTGCTCTGAGCCCTCCCTGCAGACACCAATGGACATGGATGAAGTTCCCTCTCAGTTTTCTCTTCTCCAGGCTGAACAGCCCCAGCTCCCTCAGCCTTTCCTGGTCAGGAATATTCCAGCCCCTTCATCATCCTCACGGCCTCTGCTGCACCCACTGCAGGTCCCTCCTGTCTGAGGAGCCCAGAACTGGGCACAGCACCCCAGATGTGCCTCCCAGGGCTGAGCAGAGGGGCAGGATCACTCCCTGACCTGTGGAAATGCTCTTATCCAGGATCCCCTTGGCCTTTTTGGCACACGGGAACACTGCTGGCTCGGGGACAGCTCAGGTCCACCAAGACACCCAGGTCCTTCCCATGAAGTCAGACCCCGGTGTCTGCCAGTGCTCAGGGTTGTTCCTCCCCACGTGCAGCACCCTGAACTGCACTGTGCTGAATTTCTTAAGTTTTTTTCTATGCCTCTCTCTCCTGCCTGTCCAAGTCCCTCTGAAGGGCAGCACAACACTCTGACACATCGGCCATTCTTCTTTCGTATCATCAGCGAACTTGCTGAGGGAGCATCGACCCCTTTGTCACTGCTGAACAAGCTACAAACATTAACTACAGAACCCTGAGGGACACCACTCGTGACAGGCCTCCACCTACACCCTGTGCCTCCGATCCAAGCCTCCAGAATCTCTTCTCCATCCCCCCCCTATTTGCAGGACCCTCAGGGACACCTCCCCAGTCCCAGAGCTCCGGACAGAACGCCCGACAGAAAACTCAAGACTTCCAACCCGGCCACCTCAGGCCGGGAGCCCCCAGCAGCAGCGGACCAGGCCTCGACGCCCACAGCCTGCGGGGCAGCCCGGACGGAGGACGGGGCTAAAACCTGGCGGAACCCTCCCCGGGACACCCCAAAACCCCTCGGGACCCCCCAAAATCTCCGCTCCCCCCAACATGGCGGCTCCCCCTCAGGGCCGCCCACGGCGCGGCGCCCCCTGGCGGCTCCCGAGAAACGCGCCCCCCCGCCAGCGTGCGGACCCGGTTGAGAGCAGGGCCGCGCCCACCGGAACGAGCCCGGGGGTGGGGGCCGAGGTAGGCCCGGCGGGTCCGCTCGGCGCGACCCACCTGCCCTGGCTTGGCCGCGGAGGCGGGTGGCGAAGAAGAGAAGGACGGCGAGCAGCACGGCAGCGGCGGCGAGCAGAACCGCGTCCATCCCGCAGCACCGGCCCCGCCCACATCACCCTTGGTACGCCCCGTCCCCTTCCCCTGCCGCAAGGCCCCCCGCGCGCGGACTGCCCCACGGGATGCCTGTGGTGGCGTGGCGCGGCGGGCGCGCTGAGCTCGGGCAGGCGCGGCGCGGACAGCCCGGGGGAGGGGTCCTGGCTCGTGCCTGAGGCGGGCGCTGAGGGAGGGCGCGGAAAAAAGAATTAAAGGCGGAATTAAAGCGGGAGTTAAAGGAGAAATTAAAAACTAACAGGCAAAACCGGCTGTGAGCGCGGCGCCCGCACACGGAGGGTGGCTCCAGGCTGAGGAGATCCTCAGCCGTGACCCCTCACCGGGTCCACCCCAGACAAGCCCTGACAGCTGTCGGGGTGTCCCAGGCAAAGTGATACTTAAATTACACCTCCGAGTAATTTCTGTCTTCTGCCTTTAGGTCTCTGGAATTTGGGGACGGGATGAAGCTGGAGCTGCCTGGCTCAGCAGCGTGTCAGGAGTGATGTCCTGATCTGGCCTGAACCAAACGTGCACAAAAAGATGCAGAAACTTGCACTGGAGATGGAGAAAAAATTTCCCCCCCCTTTGCGTGGTCACCCATTGTTAGATCTGAAACTTTGTCAGGCTCTGCCCCAGTCCTATGAGTGAAGTGTTTTAAGCTTTACTCATTTCACTTTGTGGTTGTGAAGTTCTGGCTGATCAAGCCATTTTGTTGCTTCAGAAATGCTTTCCTTGTGACTGTTTAAAGCACTCTTGGTGGGGGAAAGCATTAAAATAAATCGAAAATTCAAATTAGAGGCTATGGGACATCTAAAGGTGATCAAAAGCACTGTTCTAGCTAATTAGTCATTGCTGTGGACTCCAGAGCTGCCTGTGTCCCTGTCACGAGCTCCAGATGAGTTCAGCACATTAAAAGCAGCTTCTGCTGAGGGAATTTCAGCAGTGTAGAACCAGCACCACAGTGGGAAGTTCTCAAAAAAGAACTGAACTACAGGCTGAATGTTTTATGGCAAAGTTTTATTTTAGTGATTGCCTTTCAGAATTCTTATTTTGGGACTCATTCATAGAATCGTGGAATGGTTTGGGTTAGAAGAACCTTAAAGCTCATCTTGTTCCATCCTCTGCCATGGCAGGGACACTTCCCACTGTCCCAGGGTGCTCCAAGCCCTGTCCAACCTGGCCTTGGGCACTTCCAGGGATCCAGGGGCAGCCACAGCTTCTCTGGGAAATCCATCCCAGGGCCTGCCCACCCTCACAGGGAACAATTCCCAATTCCCAATATCCCATCCATCCCTGCCCTCTGGCAGTGGGAGCCATTCCTTGTGTCCTGTCCCTCCAGGCCTTGTCCCCAGTCCCTCTCCAGCTCTTCTGGAGCCCCTTCAGGCCCTGCAAGGGGCTCTGAGCTCTCCCTGGAGCCTTCCCTTCTCCAGGTGAGCACCCCCAGCTCTCCCAGCCTGGCTCCAGCCCTGGAGCAGCTCCGTTGTCTCCTCTGGGCTCTCTCCAGCAGCTCCAAATCCTTTTGCTGTTGGCTGGGGCAGCTCTGCAGGTGGGGTCTCACCTGCAGAATCCCTCCTCGCTGGGGGATGAGCCCAGGGCAGGGAGGGCTGTGCTGGGCCATGGGGAGCTCATGCAGCCCCTCAGGCTCAGCTCTGGCTGAAGCAGAAGTGGCTGGAGGTTCCCAGGCCCCGCTGTCACCCAGCCCTGCAGGCTGGCAGTGCACATTGTGTCAGTGCTGAGTGTTTTATTTCCCTGCGTGGTCCCTACAGGCTTTAATAAGGAGGTGGTGTTAATGATGGGATGTCACCTGCTCCTCTCCGGGCTGCAGAGGGAGCAGAGGAGTTTTTCCTGTAGGTGTCACCAATATCCCGTGTAGAAACTGAGCCTAAACTCTCGAGGAAGGACCGAGCGTGGGATGCTCAGGTCGGTCTGATACAACACCAGAGTCTCCTGAAATATTTGAGATCCCTTGGGTTGTGTTTCACAGGAGCCTTTTTGTATTTTCCTCGTTTAAGTCTGGAAAAATCCCTCTGGTTTCCTCAATAACCATGTAAATTCCAGAGGATTTTGAGGCTGGCTTTCTACCAGGACGCTGGGAGAATGTGTGAAGGCTGTGATGAGCTGTGGGTGGTGATTGAGTTTGGTGACTGCTGCTGGAGCGTGACTTGTTCCACTCAGTCATGCAAATACTGCAAGAATATCATGGAATCATGGAATGATTTGGGTTGGGAGGGACTTTAGAGACCATCTCGTTCCACCCCCATGGGCAGGGACACCTTCACTAGCCCAGGTGGCTCCAAACCTTGCCCAACCTGGCCTTGGGCACTTTCAGGGATCCAGGGGCAGCCACAGCTTCTCTGGGCACCCTGTGCCAGGGCCTGCCCACCCTCACAGGGGACAATTCCCGCCTGAATTTAATCTAAGTCTGCTCTCTTTTAGTTTAAAAATGTTTCCCCTTGTCCCTGCAGTTGTAAATCCTTAATCACAATAATCCAATATTTGCAGACCTATGGAATTCTCTCCCCCAGCGTGGGAGCAGCGTCTGATCCCAGTACAGGCTGTTTTAAAGGAAAATTGGTATTTTTTTCAAAACACCTCATTGTATATAGGAATTACAAAGAACCACAGAATTATTAAGGTTAGAAAATCCCTCTTGCATCATCAAGTCCAACTATTCCCCCACTGCCAAAGCCACCGCTAAACCACCGCGAAGTTCCACCTCTACCCTTAAAATCCCTTTAAATTTAAATCCTTGCGGGACTGGAGGTACACCCACGTGTGTGTGAGTGCTCGTCACTTTTTTGGAGCAGCCGGGAGAGCTCGCCCGGCTGGCAGAGCAGCCCCGAGGCTCCGATCCAGTGACGCGCGGTGGCGTCAGGTATGGATGGCCGGTAATGAGGCTCTGAGGAGAGAAAATTCCGCGTTAATAAACTAAAGTGCATCCAGGAACTCGGTGTATCCCGGGCCCCGGGGCCAACTGGCACGAAACGCCCTGTTCCACACTTGTCAGCTCGCCTGCCTTCCAGGAGAGGGTGGCTGCATGCAAACTGCCTCTGGGAGCTGGGAGCTGTTCCTGGACTGCTTTGAGCCGGGAATTATCTAGGAAAGCGCAGCTTGGCACCCAAGTTTGTGCAGAGGGACTGCCTAACCCTTTTCTCCCATGGATGTACTTCCCAGTGCCTTATTTTCCAGCAGGGATGCAACCTTCGTGCAGCAGGATTTATTTACAGGGAGAAACGCTGCGAGTGCTGCTTTCCAGCTCCCGCCCACTTGGATATGGACCTCGGCTGTTCTTCCAAATCCTCTCGCAATGTGCTGCTGAAGGGGAGCGTTTCTGCACCACTCCTTTGTGCCCGTGGGACACAGCACCTTCCAGGAAGGATCTGGATTGCAGGATCACGCTAGGGGAAGGATCTGGATCACAGTGCCAAAGAGCTGCAGATTATTTTATAATTGCAGGGCAGTGAGCTGGTGACCCTAAATGTGGGGTGAGCTCCACCCAGGACTCCCCTGCACCATCCTGGAGCTCAGCACCTCCCCAAAGTCTCTGAAGAAGCTTCTCAGACCTGTCTTGGTCTTTTCTGGCTCTGCTGCTTCCTTCTCACTGCTCTACTTGTGTCACTTGTTTTAGGAGAAAAAATGGTTTATTGTTGCTTGAGATAGCTTCCAAATCTATCTTAAACAGCAAAATTTAAACACAAGTAGTGGTCATAATCAAAATAGAGTCTTAGTTCTTGAAAAACAACATTACAAAATTAAGAAATGCGTGAAAATTTGAAGGCTTGAAATCATTGTGAGGTGATTCCCCCTGTGTTGTGTTTTATAACAGCTCATTTCTGCTCTGAAGGTTTGACTGTCTAGTCTAGTTCAACCACAGCTGCTTCTAGGCCAGGATGTCTGAGTGAGACTTGATCAGATAAAGGCCTTTTTTGCCTTAAAAGCTGGGGGAAGATTTGAAACAAATAATGCCATAAAGATATAAATCTAAAAGAAATCAAGCCAGGCTAAGGATTTCTTTGAGCAGGTCTTCAAAAATATTTGGAGATCAAGACCGCTGGGCTGACAGGGGATTAAAGAAAAAAACAATGGTGAAGTGAAATCCCTACAAGTGAAATTCAGATGCTTTCTCTCCTGTGGCCACAAAACCAAAATCTTTCAGAGGCTCTTTGGTGAGCAGTGAAGCCACAGAGGTGGGGTGGATTTGTGTGTCCCTGGTTAATGCCCTGAGCACAGGGTTCAGCCTGTGTGGCTGTAACTGCACCTGTGGCTGTCTCCTCAGCAATTCATCTACAATCTTTTCTTCGTCTCTTTTGGCTATAAATTATTCCAGATGATTCTCAAGCAGTGTTTTTTGGGATTGGACACATTACTAGAAAAGACCTGTTGTAGTCCCCATCCCTGGAGGTGTCCAGGGAATGACTGGAGGTGACACTGAGTGCTCTGGACTGGTTGACAAGGCAGTGATGGGTCAAAAGTTGGACTTGATCTTGGAGGTCTTTTCCAAGACTTAGCTCCATCTGCATTATCTGAGCATGGTCCCAGCACTGGGCAAGCTTCTCCTCTGGCAGCTGAAAATCAAAGATAAAAATCCTGGTTTTCTTCCCAAAGTCAATCCTGGGGAGGACAACCATCACAGAAACAGTGGTGGTGGAAATGTTCAGAGGAAATGTCCAGAGGTTGCTGCTTCTGGGTGTCTTTGTCATTCAGAGCTGCTCCCGCTGCAGAGCTCCCTGCTCTCCTCTCATGCCCATCGAGCTGTTTGTCTAGAGCCGTAATGAGTTTCCTGTATCTTTTCAAAATGTAAATTGTAACCAATTTACAACTCATTAGTTACGAAGTCAGTCACTGCAGCCCCGCTTTAATTCCACCTGTCCCTTCCCGTGTTTCCATTAAACCCCATTTAATTACAAGTGCTATCTCATTCTCGGGGCATCAGCTGCGTTTATAATAAATGTCCCTCAAAGTCTGTGACTCAGCTGACAACACACGAACAGTGACCAAGACCTGGATGAACAGGATTTCCAGTCCAAATTAACAAAGAACTGTCTCCTGTCTCCAAAAATCCACCAGCGTGGAGGGGAAATAAAACCAGAAATGCCAAAATGGAATTTGCTTTCTTTGCTGCAGGTGAAGAAAAGGGGAGCAGTTGTGACCCAGCAGTCCCTCCCTCAGGATGTCCCCAGGGACCAAAATGGCTTTGCTGCCTGAGGGAAGGCTTTCAGCTGCAAAAATCCACCTTTCTGGCCAACTCCCATAAATCCAGAGCGTTCCGTTGGATTGCAGACTCCGCTTAATGGGAACGTTGCTCACTTACCATTTCACATCCTGGTTTTGGCACAAGCAGCTGGAGTCATGGGCTGCATTTCTCCTTCTGGGTGCAGCACAGAAGAAATCACTTTTATTTTGGCTTGGCTGGAGACTGAACTGTGGGGTGCCCGTTGTCTTTGGGGCAAAGCCTCCCCTCCCCTAAAGGCTTTTCCCCACCGTTCCCAGCATCCCTTTACCTCTGCCTTCCCTCTGTGCTCATGAGCACGTGGTGGAATGGGCCAGGGAGTGGATCCTGGCTTCTGATAACCTTTTTATCAGCAAAAGGTGTGTCTGTGGCACAACAGCATTACTGGTGTAACCCAAGGGTGGATGTTCATCTGCCTGTGTTCGTCTCCCTTCCAGACTTCTTCAGCGAGGCTGGACAAGCCCAGGTCCTCTTGCTCCTCACCCTCGTGGTGCCAGACTTCACTTAATGTATTTGTCCATCTTTCTGTCTTGCATATGAACAACTTGGCCAGTTGTGGTCTTGTCTTGTGAGATAGAATTTCTCTTTTCAGCTTCGTAATTAAACTTATAGAGAAGGGAGAGCCTGACCCCCCTCAGAGGTGTGTGATAAAAGGAAGAGAAGCAACAGGCATAGGCTGCAGCAAGGGCAATTCCCTGAGACAAGGAACAATGTTTGTACTGTGAGGATGGTGAAATGCTGGACCACGAGCCCAGAGGGGTTGGGGACATTGCTTCCCTTGGAGGTGTCCCACACTCAGCTGGACAAGGCACCACCCAGCCTGAATATTGATGCAATTCTGCAAATGCCCATGAACCAGAACAGAAGGAATTGCATGTCCAGGCAGAGATGAGTGTGGATGCAGCCTGCAAAGTCTCCTTATCTGTCTTTAAAATACCAGTGCTCCGTTCAGCAGCTCCATGCCAAGAGCTGCATCAGCGACCAGGAATATTCGCTTTTCTCCCCGGACTGCGTGGAGTACACAGATAACTCTGGGAGCAGCAAGGCTGCTTTCATCTTCCTGGAGCTAATCCAAACAGATCATATTGCTGGGGGAAGCCAGGGGAGAGCAGGAGAAGACAGAGTATCTTTATTTAAAAATAAATTAAAGAAATCCTTAAAATCAAAGCGCTTAGCAGGGGTTCAGCAGGATCAGCAGGCAGCAGTCCTTGCTGGTGCTGAATTTATTGCCTGTGTCAAATGTCTGGACTGAATTGCCTCGTCTGCCCACAAATGGAGCTGCTCCTACCTCGTGTTGGTTGGACAGTGGGGAAAAGGGAGCAGAGCTGTCTGTGCTGTCCCTGCTCTGTGGATGGGGGGGAACACGGAATGGTGAGGACTGTCAGGCTGGATTAGGCTCGAGGCACACGTAATCCAGTTCCTTGCTTTCTTTGATGACCAGCACAGCAGGTTTCCAGGAATAATTTTAAAAGCTGTACAGAACATTTCAGAGGAAAAATTGTTTATTTTGTTCCCATTTCCCCAAAAATATTGCCCTGGCTGCCATCCTTGCAAGGTCAGTTTTAAAAAATCAGGAAGATTTCCAAGATTCTCTGGAAGGCTGTGAGATCCTGGTGGTGGTTTAGACCCACAGTAGGTTGTAGGGACAAATAATTGAGGTTTGAGCAGCCTGGGCTGTGGGAACAATCTGGGGAAAGCAGCTGGGATGCTCCAGGGAAGTGGGAAAAGGTCAGAACTGACACATGGGCTTTGCCAGAGGTACCAGGAGTCTTTTGCTGCCTCTGTGTATTTTGAATCATGAAAGCCTGGGACCTTTAGGTGTTGGACTTGGATGATCCTTGTGGGTCCCTTCCAACTCAGGGTGTTCCATGGTATTCTAAAGGAAAGGGCAGGGAAACCCAGGCAACAAATGTCCCTCAAAAGCAGCCAGGAAAACACTTCTGCAGGGATCTGTCTTCATCAGAGGTCGTGATGCTCAGAAATTACCTTTGTTCTGTGTTGCAGATCCTAAAGTAGCTAAACTGGATCCCCAGGAGAGAGGGACAAAACCAGTAACCCCATGAACAAGATTCACTGGATTTCATCTGCCACTGGCAACCAAATCATAGAATCACAGACTGGTTTGGGTTGGAAGGGACATTAAAGATCCTCTGCCATGCAGGGACACCTTCTGCTATCCCAGGGTGCTCCAAGCCCCATCCAGCCTGGCCTTGGACACTTCCAGGGGCAGCCACAGCTTCTCTGGGCACCCTGTGCCAAGGCCTCAGCACCTTTACAGTCAAGAATTAAATAATTCTAATCAATCCATTCTCCACTCAGCCTGTGTTTGTGCTCAGGATTGCCCCCACCCAAGGAATTTAAAGGAATTCCTTCCGTAAGTCAAAAGGAGGGTGTGGATACTTTGTGAATATCTATGGGACTCTGGAAAGTGGGTTCCAGCCAGAGCTCCCAGGGTTCCTTCAGTCTTCTCCATGCTCCTCAGGCACTTCCCATCCCACTGCTGGGCATTATCCCAACTCTAAGCTGGGTGAAAAGTGGGGAATGAGCTCAGTGTGGCTGCTGGAGGATTTTCTGGATATTGATGAATACACCAGGGGGATGGGGACAGGTACTGTCTTCAGTGCCATTAGTGCAGGGCTGGAGGGTGAATCGATGGCCAGAGATGACTGCCCAGGTTACTTTGTCTTCTCTTTGATTTAAGCACTGTACAATTAGTCCAGAGCTTGAAAATTATGCTATTAAACATTGTGCTGTTCTTTTTAATGGATGGCTACTGGGAGAACTTACTGGAAGGTTTCCAATACTCCTGTTTCCATAGGAAGTGTGCAAAAGGAGAAGGGCTGCCTAGGATCGTACCTATTCACCCCAAATCAGCATCACCTCTACTGCTGCATCCCTAATATTTGTCTGTGTGCTTGAAAGCCACGTGCCTTGTCCCACCTCCAAACCCTTCCAGCTCATCACTGTCCCTGTCACAGCACGGGTTTCCTTTATTCCTGACCTAAATCTTCCTGCAGACAATATAAGCCCAAGATCATCCCCATCCCATAATGAATATTCATCGTTTTCTGTAACATGACGAAGGTCAGCGTTCTTTAATAAGAGAGAAGAAAGGCACACAGGAGGTCCATTTAATAACAGGTGACTGGTACATAAAGCAGGGAGATATTATAATTAATATCACAAGGGTGGCAATGTGCTCAGGAAAATCCTGGCAACCAGGAGGAAGGGATGCAATGAAGTTTTCGCTTCGAGAAGTTAAAAAAAGCTTTGACTGAAGTTAATGGAAATTCTGCCCGCATAAGAAACACAGGTGGAAGGGAAAATCGGCTTATTTTAATCAAAGTGAGAGGGAAAAAAACCAACCCTAATTTAAATCAGTCCAAGTGATTGCAGGCTTAATTCTCTCCCCTTATTAGACTCTTCAATCCTAACCCTACAGCCCTAAGAGATCTCTACACTGGAGGCACAGGAATTTGATTTGTATGCTCGCTGACCTCCAAGTGGTAAGAGTGAATCCATCCTCTGTCAGTGGGGCGGATTCCCAATTAAATCTGCTGGGAAAGATGATTACATGGCCCCATCCTCGTCTGGAAGTGGCATGGGTGGGGAGGTTCCCCTGTCAGTGCTCTCAGGTCTGAGGTGCTGGATAATTGCTATGGATGGAAGAAGGAGGAGGAGGAGGAGCTTTGCTCCTGTTCTGAGCTGGAGGGAAAGGAGGGATGAAGCATCTGTCCATGAGGAAAGGCTGGGAAAATTGGGATTATTCAGCCTGGGGAAGAGGAGGCTTTGGGGTGACCTAATTGCAGCCTTCCAGTACCTGAAGGGGCTCCAAGGGAGGTGGAGAGGGACTTTGGGCAAGGGATGGAGTGACAGCACAGGGGGGAATGGCTTCACATGGAAAGAGAGTAGGTTTAGACTGGGTATTAAGAAGAAATCCTTCCCTGGGAGGGTGGTGAGGCCCTGGAATGGATTTCCCAGAGAAGCTGTGGCTGCTCCTGGATCCTTTTAAGTGTCCAAGGCCAGGTTGGACAGGGCTTGGAGCCACCTGGGACAGTGGAAGATGTCCCTACATGGCAGGGGTTGGAACAAGATGGTCCCTTCCAACCCAAACTATTCCATGATTCCATGATGAAGTTTAAAAAGAAAGGTGGGGAAAGTCAATCAGGGCATGTTTACTTTATTAAAAAAAAAAAAAAATTCCCAAGACATCATTATTAAAAAACCAAAAAAAACCCCAAACCTCACAGCTTTAGTTTCTTTCCCTCCCTCTTGCATTTTTCATCTGCTCTGCAAAAAGAGAGAAGCAAGGAAGAGGATGCCAGGTAGGTGTTACTTTAGAAAGCTCTGATAAAAAGCCCTGATTTACCTTGGTTTTAATGGGGTTCAGCCAAAATTCCTACCAGGACATAAATAAGAACTCATTCCTTTCCTTCCCACTTCACTTTCGTTCCATCCCAGAAATGACACAGGCGGAGAGGTTGGAAGCAGCCAATTCCCATGAATAAGTGGAGGAGAGACCCCATTTCATCCTGGCAGTCATTCTGGAAACGGGGCCAATTCATTAGGCAGAGATCTCCTCATCCCTGAGCAGAACAGCCTGTTCTGCCTGCCCCGAGTGCCTTCTGCTCTCCCAGCATCCGCAGAGGTTGCTGCTTGCAGAGGGACAGCCTTGGAATCCTACCCTGAGATATTTATATGGATTTGTCTGTGGGAAAAAAAAAAAAAGCTCATTTCGTTGCAGAATTTTTAATTTTTCACCACTCCCATTCACCTTCTTCCCCATCCACAGAATTTATCCAGCCCCGGAGGATTCATCCAAAAAGAATGGTGTGTTTTGCAGTTACATTGTTTTTTCTTCTCTGGTTTGTTTTTGGGGTTTTTTTAGTGATTGCTTTTCAACAAAAAAGCAAAACTACCCCTGAGATAAAAAGATCATTTTACTTCCTCTCTTCCCTGTCCCTTTGCAGCCTCAGGTTGGGCTCTGCCCTGCCAGCCCCAGCCCTGCAGTGTCCCAGAAGGACCAGGAAAACCGGGCTTGGGGACTTCCCCAGTGACAGATTTTGCTGCCATGCCCTGGTCACCGCCCTTTGAAGGCACTGGACTGGTCTCAAGGCAGGGGCTTGATGGTCTGGCAGTGACCTCCCCCCGAAATAGGAGCTGGACAAACTCCCACCGAGCCAGCAGAGAGTGGTGAAAGCCAAGAGAAAGGGACAGGGATTTCTCCTCCCATCTCCTGCTGAAACACAAACACAGGTCCTGAAGGGGCAGGTGCTGAAAAAATCACCTTTAAGCATAAGATCCTATTTCCATCTGTATGTATCTCCAATTTTAAAAAGAATTATAGACCCAGGGAGTCTCCTGAGCTGGAAGGGACCCACAAGCATCATTGAGTCCAACTCCTGGCCCTGCACAGGGCACCCCAACAGTCCCACCCTGTGCATCCCTGAGGGCATTGTCCTTTTGGGGTCCTGTCAGGGATGGAGTTGTGCTCATCCATTTCTCCCATGGCACTCCCAAGTCACTCAACCTTTCCTGACTTTTCTTTTGCCTGCAGAGAAAGGAAAAACATCCTGGGTTTGGTTTTAGCCCTTCCCAACAAGAAAGACTTTGAGGGGCTGGAGCATGTCCAGGGAAGGGAGCAGAGCTGGGGAAGGGTCTGGAGCAGCTGAGGGAGCTGGAAAGGGGCTGAGCCTGGAGAAAAGGGGATCAGGGGGGACCTTGTGGCTCTGCACAGCTCCTGCCAGGAGGGGACAGCTGGGGGGGTCGGGCTCTGCTCCCAGGGAACAGGGACAGGAGGAGAGGGAATGGCCTCAGGCTGGGCCAGGGGAGGGTCAGGTTGGATATTTGGGAAAATTTCTTCATGGGAAGGTTTGTCCAGCCCTGGCACAGCTGCCCAGGGAGGTGGCAAAGCCATCATCCCTGAAAGTGTTCAAAAAGCCTGTGAATGTGACACTTGGGGGTGGTTTAGGGGTGGCCTTGGCAGTGCTGGGGGAACGACTGGATTTGCTGATCTTAGAGGGCTTTTCCAACCTTAACAATTCTGGGATTCTGTGGTTCTGTGGTTCAGTCTACCTGCCCACTCATTGCTTTAATGCATCAGGTCTTTGGTGTGAGCCAAGCTGAACCTTTATCTCCCCAGCACAGTCTGGATCAGAGGGAAGCAAAAAAACGCAACAGGACCTGGAGGAGAGCAGCCACTGCCACCTCCTGGCTCCTGGGGTGACTTCAACAGCTCCACGATTTTGGTCCAGGTCCCTCAAATGGGCTCTTGGCTGGATCCCAGCATGGACCAGGAGCTCTCACACCCAACAGCCTTGTGAGGGATTTCTGGGTTCTAACTATCAGTGAATTACCCAAGGCTTGTTCTTTGTGAATCCAGGTGACCCTTCCTCATACATTTCAATGCCCTGAACCCCAAAATCAGTCTCAAACATCCCAAAGGATCAGATTCCCTGGCTCCAGCCCTGCCACTGGAAGTGTCTGGGCCATCATTTTCCAGTCAGTGAGTGGCTGGTGTGGATTTAGTGTGTCAGAGCAGAGACTCCACAAAAAGCAACATTTCCTGCATGCAGCACCATATTTCAGCATCGAGGATAATTCTGTATTCCCATCTGCTTTATTTTAAGCAGCCCCAGGGATGGAAAGAGCCACCTTAAGAAAATACAGCCAGCACTATCCTGCTCCAGCCGCCCACGGGCTGACAGATTAAATCTCGTTTGCTTGTGCCAGAGTCTTGCTCACTTGTTTGTCATTATCTGGAGTTTTCTTAGGCTGTGTTAAAAAAACAAAATCAGCAAAACAAAACTTTTTTACCTTTTTTTTTCCCCCCTCCTTTTAATAAAAATAGAAGCTGTGTCAGGGGTGGAGAAAAGTGCAGGCACACTCTTGGAGAGCAGCAGAGCAGCAGTGATCTGGTCCTGCCAGGGATGTGGGGATGGGAAGCTCTGGAAGACTGGCAGAAGGAACTTCTGGCCGTGCCTCACCTTGGATATTCACCCATCCCCACAGCCTGGCTTCAGGGCTTGCATGGCCACCTCCACTTCTAAGGGCATTTAAAAAAATTCTTTCCAAAATTTGCTGCTCTCTTTGGAGTTCTCTTCTCATGCACATCTTCTTCCACCCACGCTGGACACCAGGACGACGATACCACAGTGAATTACATCCCCCTCCATTCAAATTCAAGTGGAAGAAATTCACTGAAGAGCTGAGCAGACACATTTTGCCACCCTACATCAGCTCTCCATGCTGGATTCACATCTCCCTTTCTTCCCCCTTTTTCTCCTCCCTTTCTGGTTTTTTGTTTTTTTTTTTTTTTTTCCTTATTGCTGCACATCCTGATCCAGAGAAAAAATCAGATGGACTGAACTTCATTACTTGGGAAGCCACAAATTCCCAGACCATGGAATCACAGAATCTTGGAAAGGTTTGGGTTGGAAGGGACCTTAAAGATCATCCAATTCCAACCTCCTGCCAGGCAGGGACACCTTCCACTATCCCAGTGAGAGGAATGACGGATTTGTCTTTACAAACAAGCTGTGGGTCTGCTGGTAGATAAAAATAGCACTGAGAGCTAAAAGAAACAATGGGAAGGATCCCACTGATTGATAATTGGGAAAAAAAGATATTTTCTTTTACAAACAGACTGTAGGTTTGCTGATAAATGAAATTGGATATTGAAAGATGAAAGAAACAATGGGGAAAAACCATAAATTCCATAAAAATTAAAAGGGAGGGTTATACATTAGAGGGGAATCTCAGGTATCAGGCATTCTGGGCAGTCTGTACCTCTCAAGTACCTCAGCCAATGGGGAAAGAGAGAAGGGAAATTGGGATAAAAAGGAGAGAAATTGGGATAAAAATTGGAGAGACCCCAGGGGAATGCCCCATGGCCTCTCCTTTATTAGAATAAAGTCAAAGGACTCCTCTGTCTCCTTTTTGGACATAAACCTCTGGTGTTTGTGGATTAATTTTCCTGACACCAGGGTGCTCCAAGCCCTGTCCAGCCTGGCCTTGGGCACTTCCAGGGATCCAGGGGCAGCCACAGCTTCTCTGGGCACCCTGTGCCAGGGCCTCCCCACCCTCACAGGGAAGAATTCCTTCCCAATATCCAAATTAAATCTACCTTCTTTCAGTGTGAAATACCAGCTTTTTGTAACCTCACCATTTGCTGCAATATTTTTGACAGTTCCAAAAATATTCAGACCAGAAGAGCCCAATTGTTCCTGCAGCTCATGCAAACCAGCCTGGACCCGATCCTCTGGGATCTGTGAGGTCACCTGAGCGCCCATGGAGGTGCAGCTGTGTCCCAAAACACAGCCAGTGTCCCCTCTGTGGCTGCAGGAGAGGTGACAAACTGCTGGAGGAAAGGTGAAGGTCTAAGGTGGATCCAAATTGTGTCTACAACCCCTAAAGGAAAGTTCTAGAGAAGATGGACTCTTGGAAGTGCACAGGGAAAGACAGGAGGTGACACATCCAGTGAAAGGCAAGAGAAATTTTCCACTGTGAGAGTGGTCAAACATAGGAAAAGGGGGATCAAAGAGGCTGTGGATTCTCCATCCTTGGAGATATTCAAAGTTCTGCTGGACATAACCAAGGGCAATAAATGGGTGTTAGAAGAGGACTCATCTTTGATCCAAAAGTTAAACTGGAGGCTTTGAAAACCCTCCTCCCACCTCAATTATTCTGCGCTATTGACACATGGAACAGATGGAGGCACGTGAAATTATTCACATCAAATTGCTTGAAAAGCAAGACAGGAAAGCGTTGTCCAGGCTGCCCAAGGCAGTGGTGGAGTCACCATCCATGGAAGTGTTCCAAAAACACATGGAAAAGGCTCTGGGCAACCAGCTCTGACCTTCAAGCTGACCCGGAGGGTTGGGCTAAAGACCTCAGAGGTCCCTCCCAACCTCAGTCCTTCAATAGTTTGTGAAGGTGACCTTGAAAATGGCAGAACACCGCTGAGTCAAGGATTTGAAGGAAAAAACCCCCACACAGGCTTGCATTTAAATGCCTTTGAACTTCTCCAAGATCAGCCAGAAGCTTTGATTTGATTTGATTTTACTTCTTTTTTTCTCACTTTACAGCCTTGACTTGAACTGAACTAAAACCCATGGAAGTGTTAATTGAAAACTGAGTGTCAACAGCAGTTCAGCTCAGAAAGAGTTTCAATTAAAAGCAATCTCTTCTTGCCATCCAAAGTAATATTTTCCCTCCTGGCTAAATTTTAAGTGAAGCACAAAGTGGTTGCTTGTCAATGCTTTAATGGGATCTGAGCTATTGTGTGGGAAAACTTCATTTCACTCAGAGGCCAAGGAGCTTTCAATTTTTCGGGGCTGAAAGCAGAGGAATGTTTTTTGGGTTGTTTTTTTGGTGTGATGTGGCTGATTTGCTTTCCTCTTCTGGGCTGCGTGGGTGAGGAGTGAGGTGTGATGAAGAACACTATCCAAAAATCAGGGCTGGGTGGGAATCAGTGTTTCTCACTCCCTACCCCTCCTGGACCTCCATCCACTCCTCTCCAGGCTGGTGCTCAGCCTGGCTCTGGTGTTTACCCAGGAGGGTTGGGCTGGGTGGGGGTGACATGGCCAGAAGGTCCCCAGGTGCCCTCAGGAAGCTTCAGCTGGGTTTTTGGCCAGTTGATGCTGCCTGACCCACGTGGGTGGGACATGAATTCTGGAGGGTTCCCAGAAGAGGGGAGCAGAGGAGAAAGAGATATTGAGAGGGTAAGAGGGGAGCTGGCTCTGGGGTGTGGGGAAGGTGCCATCAAACCTGGTGACATCTCCTGGGAAAGGGGGGCTTCTTGCAGCAGGAAGGTTTTGGGTCACTTTCCCTGATGCAATCCAGGATGGAGATCATGTGAGAGCAAATTGGATTTGGGATAAGAAGAAACAGCCTCAAATTGTGCCAGGGCAGGTATAAGTTGGATATTAGGGAAAAATTTGTTGGGTTTTTTTTGGTCCCGACAATTGTGGGAACCCAACCCCCTGGGCCCTTTGGAGGGAGTTCCCCTGCTGAGTTCTTTTCCAAGGGTGAAGAACGAGCTGGACTCTCTTTCTCTTGGTCTTCAGGGTTTTGTTTATTCTTAAGTTCAGCACCATCTGCACACCAGACTCAGCATGTGAGAAGCGAGGCACAAAATGGACCCCAAACACCCAAACCAAGGCCTTTTAAAGCTGTTTAACACAATTACTTTCTAACACCTACTTTGTTTCTACTTTTCCACCAATAACTTCTACTAATCTATGCACGTAACTTCCACACTACTGCTTTCTCTAACCAATAACTTTGTGCCACCAGTACTGCTGAAAATGGAGCTGAAGAGGGACAAGAAGGAAGAAGGGACAACACCCCAAATCCTCCATCTTGTCTCCTATTCACTCTCATATTAAAATCCTAAAACCCTAAATTCTTCACTCTGTGATACACTCTGTGAAAAACTACTACTGCTACATATTAAAATCTTGTGTGCTCTAACTCATCCCAAAGTTTTGGCAATTTTTTCCAGGGATGAAGGTTAAAAGCAGTGTTCTGCTGAGGGTCGGAGTTTCTTAAAACAGGCAGAGAGACATTCTCTGTGCCCTGGATTCCAACAAAATTCTTTACAGAAATGATTGTCCAGCCCTGGCACAGGCTGGACAGGGCAGTGGTGTGGCAGAGTCTGTAATTAAATCATCCTCACAGCTTCCAAAAGTCTGGCATTGCATCCTGCTCCCTCCAGAGCCAGCCTGGGTGTCCTTGCATCAATCCCTTCTCCTCCTGGTCGCCAGACACAGTGAGGATGTAACAGGGTCTCACCTTCCCAGCTCAGTGTAAAAACCTCTAATGAAGCATGCAGGTGGTTAAAAGCATTCCCAGATTTCTTTTCCTGAAATCGTGTCTAAAGCACCCTAAAAGGAAGTGGTGAAAAGCGACAGCTGATGAATAAACTGCTCCTCATCACTGGGAAATGGAGAAAATGCTCTGCCTGCTGTTTTAGGGCTTCCACCTAAAAAGCATTTGGGAGAAAAGGGGCTGTGTCTCTGTGAGGTGCTCAAAAACAGGAGATCATTTTAGGAACAAAGCCACTGAATGCTTCTTTGTGCACCAGCTCCACTCCCTGCTTTGTTTTCTGATCAGCACTAAAATGCTCTTTAACATGAAATTAAGGAGGTGAGGTTCATATCAGTGCTGCTGCCAGGCGAGCAAAAGGGATTTGAAGGCACTCTGGGTTGTGTTGGGACCTCCTTTTTCATGTTTTAACTAATTCTATTTAACCATTAACTGTGTGCACGCTCTTGCTGCTCTGCTCTGTATTTTCTGGCCTGATGTGCTCAGATCTGCTGTGGCTCTGTGTTTGTGTGGGGACAGCCCCAAACACAGGGAATAATCAGGATATGTGAGGCTACACCAGTCCTGGGAGCACCAGTGTTGGCCGAAAGAGCTGCTTGTCATCGTGGGGACATTTCTGTGTGCACAGGGCAGCCAGTGCTGGGGAAAGTCAGAACTGCTGTGCTGTAAATGTGTGATCTGGTAATTTTTTTCCTCTTTTAAATGAAAGGAAATTGCTTGGGATTGGGAAGAAGTGGGAGTTCAAGCTGAAACTTACACCCAGTGTTGCGTTTTGTTTAGCAGTGTGAAGGAAGGGAGATGTGGCAGCAAGCATTAATATTGGGCACTTCTAACTATTTATTTATTTATCTATTTATTCAAATCCATTAACCCTTTCATAAGCAAGTGGGAACATCATTTCCTATCTCTCTCTGTTCGTTCACCTCTAAAATGAGATGGCACCTACAGGTTCCCTCACAGGGCTTGAGATCCTGCAGAGGATGGGTTACCCCAAGAAAACCCCCTTCTTCTTCTGAGCTGGTCTTTGCTTTAGTTTTCTGTACAGATTCTTTTTGTCCTTCTTCACTTCAAAGGTGTTGAGGAGATGAGGCAGGCGTAACCGACTGAGATTTATCTCTGCGTGCATTCAGCAACACCCATAAATCACTCCTGAGGTAGGTAAAGCATTAAGAACAGGATCATTTCCATTTTATTTTGCTACAAAGCCTCCTGGAAGAGTCATGGCAGGTTGCCTTTGTGCTGAAAGACACAGTGAAGTTGATAAAGAAATTCCACGAGGAGCTGATGTCAAGAGAAAATCTTTGCGATACAGATGGGACGTGGAGCACTGAATGTAGATAAATGACACCAGCAAAGTTCAAAAGCAGCCTCAACAGTTGCTGCTTGTCCTGTGGCTCGTAAAGAGGATGATGACTGCTCTGGATGGTACCCCTGAGTCGTGTTTGTCATGGCAGAGCTCAGGCTGGTGTTTGGCACATTGGTGTGGGCAGGAAATGATGGGGAATTGGGCAGCTGTCCCCTGGTCCTTGGTGGTGATCTGACCAGGGCCCCTCTGTGGGCAGGATTTACAGCCTGTAAATAATGGGAGGTATTTCTGCCCGTTGTTTTGGGCAAGATTCAGTGGGTTTATGTCCATCTGTCCAGTATTATCCTGGCATGATCCATCCAGCTTGTTCAGACACCAGTCTAGGAGCAGCGTGGCACAAGAGGATAACAGACCTTGTGCAGCAGACTTGGGCTTTCCAGGCCTTTGAGTTTGCACAGAGCCAAGGATTCTCCCTGCCAAACCAGGCAGGTAATTCCCTCCATTCCCAGTAAATTCCTATCAACTTGCAGCACCTTCTGTGTTTTGGTTTGCACAAAGGTTTGTTAACCAAAGGACGTGGGAGACCTTCCCCTGTGAAATCCTTGCTAAGTGTCCCTGGAAGTGTCCAAGGCCGGGCTGGACAGGGCTTGGAGCCACCTGGAATAGTGGAAGGTGTCCCTGCCCATGGCAGGGGGTGGCACTGGGTGGTCTTTAATGTCCCTTCCAACCCAAACCATTCCATGATTCTAAGCATGTAAAATTAAAGTTAAATAGTACAACACTTGTTCAGGAAAAACAAGCCAACAGCCAACCCAAACCTTCTCATTTTTATGTTTTTCAGGATTCTCACTTCCTTACAACCTTGGCAGGACAGCAAGATATGATCCAGCTGATGATTCACAGCTCTCTGGTGCTCCCAGCGCAGCAGCCCTGTCACAGGGCCAGGGTCACAGAGGTGTCACAAAATCAGTGACTCCTTTGACTGAGCTGCTGTTGGTCCTTCCAATGCCTAAAGGGACTCCAGGAGAGCTGGAGAGGGACTTTGGGCAAGGACATGGAGTGACAGGACAAGGGGAAATGGCTTCACACTGTCAGAGGGAAGATTTAGATTAGATGTTGAGAAGAATAAAAAACCTTGGTGTCTAAGTCCAATTCATCTTCTAGAGTCACCCTGGGACCTGCTGTGAGCAATGCTCCTCACCAGCCTTCCTTGGGGACATTGAGGAGCCCAAAGGACGGGGCAGGAAATGAGCTGAGAGAGCTCCAGGCAACTCCAGTGAATGACCACAGAGGTGTGTCCTGGGAAAGCTGCTTGTCCCTGGCCCAAACTTTGCAGCTCTTCACACAATCACAGAATGTCTGGAAGAGATCTTCAAGATTGTCAAGTCCAACCCAGCCCTGACCCCTCAACTAAACCCTGGCACCCAGTGCCACATCCAGGCTTTGTTAAACCCACCCAGGGATGGTGACTGCACCACCTCCCCAGGCAGAACATTCCAGAACTTTGTCACCCTCTCTGTGAAAAACTTCTCCCCAACATCCAGCCTGTATTTCCCTGGGTGCAGCTGGAGGCTGTGAGCTCTGGTTCTGTCAGAGCTGCTGCAGACAGAGCCCAAGCCCAGCTGGGCACAGGCACCTTTCAGGGATTGCAGAGAGTGCTGAGGGCACCCCTGAGTCTCCTTTTCTCCAGGCTGAGCACCCCCAGTTCCCTCAGGGCTTCCTCACAGGGTTTGTGTTCCCAGCCCCTCTGGATGTGCTCCAGCCCCTCCCTGTCCTTCCCAAGCTGAAGGGACAGAACTGGACAAAGCACTCAGCTGTGCCCTCAGCAGTGCCCAGTACTCTGACATGGTCCTGAAGCCACCCACTGTGGGCTGTGCCCAGCAGGGGTTTAGACAGACCTTGGTTTGCACTGGGGAGGTTTAGGTTGGATATTAGGAAGAATTTCTTCACTGGAAAGGTGCAGGCTGTCCAGAACAGTGGTGGATCCCCCATCCCCAGAGGGGTTTCAATGATGTCTGGATGTGGCACTTGGGGACGTGGTTCAGTGGTGGCCTTGGCAATGCTGATTGCACTGGATGATCTCAGAGGGCCTTTCCAGCCTAAACAATTCCCTGATTCCATTGTCTGGACTCACCTGTGGTGGATCAGCTCCTGCCAGAGGTGTGCNCAGGGTCACAGAGGTGTCACAAAATCAGTGACTCCTTTGACTGAGCTGCTGTTGGTCCTTCCAATGCCTAAAGGGACTCCAGGAGAGCTGGAGAGGGACTTTGGGCAAGGACATGGAGTGACAGGACAAGGGGAAATGGCTTCACACTGTCAGAGGGAAGATTTAGATTAGATGTTGAGAAGAATAAAAAACCTTGGTGTCTAAGTCCAATTCATCTTCTAGAGTCACCCTGGGACCTGCTGTGAGCAATGCTCCTCACCAGCCTTCCTTGGGGACATTGAGGAGCCCAAAGGACGGGGCAGGAAATGAGCTGAGAGAGCTCCAGGCAACTCCAGTGAATGACCACAGAGGTGTGTCCTGGGAAAGCTGCTTGTCCCTGGCCCAAACTTTGCAGCTCTTCACACAATCACAGAATGTCTGGAAGAGATCTTCAAGATTGTCAAGTCCAACCCAGCCCTGACCCCTCAACTAAACCCTGGCACCCAGTGCCACATCCAGGCTTTGTTAAACCCACCCAGGGATGGTGACTGCACCACCTCCCCAGGCAGAACATTCCAGAACTTTGTCACCCTCTCTGTGAAAAACTTCTCCCCAACATCCAGCCTGTATTTCCCTGGGTGCAGCTGGAGGCTGTGAGCTCTGGTTCTGTCAGAGCTGCTGCAGACAGAGCCCAAGCCCAGCTGGGCACAGGCACCTTTCAGGGATTGCAGAGAGTGCTGAGGGCACCCCTGAGTCTCCTTTTCTCCAGGCTGAGCACCCCCAGTTCCCTCAGGGCTTCCTCACAGGGTTTGTGTTCCCAGCCCCTCTGGATGTGCTCCAGCCCCTCCCTGTCCTTCCCAAGCTGAGGGGACAGAACTGGACAAAGCACTCAGCTGTGCCCTCAGCAGTGCCCAGTACTCTGACATGGTCCTGAAGCCACCCACTGTGGGCTGTGCCCAGCAGGGGTTTAGACAGACCTTGGTTTGCACTGGGGAGGTTTAGGTTGGATATTAGGAAGAATTTCTTCACTGGAAAGGTGCAGGCTGTCCAGAACAGTGGTGGATCCCCCATCCCCAGAGGGGTTTCAATGATGTCTGGATGTGGCACTTGGGGACGTGGTTCAGTGGTGGCCTTGGCAATGCTGATTGCACTGGATGATCTCAGAGGGCCTTTCCAGCCTAAACAATTCCCTGATTCCATTGTCTGGACTCACCTGTGGTGCATCAGCTCCTGCCAGAGGTGTGCAGAGCTCACATTAGCCCTGCCCATCTCCTGGCTCTGAGTGTGCACTCAAGGGAGACCAAACGTGGTCAGCCTCTCCCAGGAAATCCCCAGCCGATATCCCAGGCAGCTTTCAGCCCTGTTTTCCTTTAAGCATTCATGAGCCTTTCAGTCATAGTCATATGCCATCAAATTTTGATGTCTAACGAAGGAACAATCATCTCTTCACTTCCCTTTTAGAGCATCTGAGGCTTTCAGTAACATTATCCTGCCGTGTTTTGACATCTGGCTTGTCAGCAGGAACATTATCTACCCCAATATGTTTTTTCCAGGAGCAAAACTTTGACATCAATTCCCTGGAAGGCTGGAGAGATCCTGCTGCAACACCTCCTGCTCCCAAATAGTAAACACAGTCCCAGACACAGGGCTGGGAGCCTCAGTGCTATTCCCAGACAAACTGAGATGTGAAATCTTGCACCAAGGGTACAAGGGTAACTCTTGGACTGTGCCATAAATCCCAGGAATCTTCTTGGTCCCTCTCTGGTGTAGGCTCTGGGGACAGGGTGATTTCTTTGTGTCACCACCACCGTCATCGCCACTGTGGGGTTTTGCCAGAGTTGAGACATTCACACCCGTGTCCTCAGTTCAGGGGTGTGGTTTGGTGGCCTGGTCATTGTGCCAGAAGGCACCTGAGGTGCCCTCAGGAATATGGGAGGCCATCAGGTGTGACACAGGTGGGAAAGGTTGGGTTTCCAGCTCTGATTGCACATCCAGGCCCAGTTGCCACCTCCAAGCCTTGCTGCTGGCCAGTTTTTAATCAGTGACTCAACCTCTGTGGATGCAGGTGTGTCCCTGGGGTATTTCCCCCCCTGGAAAGGACCACCAGAAGAAGACCAGCTTGCTGATCGCTTATCTTTCCACCTTCTTTTCCACAAAATTGTTCAGGAACGGTGTGAAGCACCTCAGCTTCCTCTCATCTTCCCACCTCATCATCTTCCTGCCACGGTGGCATTTCTGGGACTCGCAGCCATCTGCCTCCCCCCTTGCCAGCAGCGCTGCTGCCAGGAAGGATTTAACATCTCTGGTGACTTCCACGGACTCCCAGAGCACTCCTGGCTCCCTTCCACCCCTCTCTGCACCTTGGGCTAAGTGCAGCTGAGTTGGCATCTTTGCTCCGTTGCCACTTTATCCTGGAAGGCCTCGGCAGTGCTGGGATTTGCCAAGAACAGGGATCTCAGGAGTGTCTCTGCCAAGCCCAGATGGCATTTCTGCTTCCCTCCTCCTCCAGGCTCCTCTCTGTGCCCTGGCCAGTGCACAGGGTGGGTGTCTCCCAGTCCCAGTTTGAAGATTACTGTGGATTCAGGATAAACCTCCACATCCTTCTGCCCAAAGGCCAGAGCTTTGGGGGTTAGAGCTGTGCTCAGTCCTGTCCCATGGCAATCTTGTTCCCTTTCCCATTAGTCTGGACATTTGCCCCATGTCTGATTGCCAGGGTAAACCCTCTCCCACTTGGGTGTGTAGGTACTTGGGGAGAATTTCAGGGCCATCCCTCAGAATCCCAGAGTGGATTGAGATGGAAGGGACATTAAAGATCACCAATGACCTGAATTTAAGGATGATGAGGCTGCCCAGAGAAGCTGTGGCTGCCCCTGAATCCCTGGAAGTGTCTAAGGCCAGGTTGGACAGGGCTTGGAGCAATCTGGGACATTGGAAGGTGTCTCTGCCATGGCAGGGGTGGAGCTGGATGGTTCCTAAGGTCCCTTCCTACCAAAACCATTCCATGATTCCAAGACATCTGCTGGGAAGGAGGACACGTGGGGCCAGCGGTGTGTTGCACCCCTGTGTCTCGTTGCCCTCCAGCATTCCCAGTCAGGGATATTTTGTTCAGTCTGCAGCTTCTCCCACTCAGCAGCCCGGAGTGTTTTCTCCTCCTAACGAGATGTGAAGGCAGGCAGGCCCTTTGCTGGTGCACACAGCTATTTTTGGCTGCAGCAGAACTGACTGTAGCTCCTTCTAATTGCATAAGCATTTGTATAATTCACTGGCACTGGATTTCCTCTCTGGGAACTTGGGAATGCAAGAGGAATTGTGCATTTCCTCTCCGTCCTTTCTTTCCTTCTCCAGCGACTGTTCTGCAAGCAATGGGTTTAGTGCCAGGTCAGATCCCCTCTGCTGGCGGGAAACGCTCTGTTTCATCCCTTTCCCAGTTTCTTGAGGAGTTCAGGGCAAACCCAGGAGGATCTGAGAGAAGTGTTTCCTCCCACAGATGGCAGAGCACACGCCTGGGAGCGGCGGATCGGGAGCTGGAAGCCGAGCAGCCGCGCAAACTCCCGGGGAAGAGCTGCTGAAATGGCACGGGTGGGTTTGGTGCTGGCAATGACTCACACATCCCAAGCTTTGGGATCTCCAAACAGCACTGAGAAACAAACCCGGGGCCACCCCTCCCTCCTTGGTGGCACAGGCTGGGGACACGTGGTACCCTTGGGTGCAGAGACCTTTCTGTGGCCTTTCCACACTTCCAGGAGAGATGGGGACAGACTCGGAGTTGGGTCTGTAGGAACAGGATGAGGGTTGATGGTTTTAAAATGCAAATAGGAGAGATTTAGATGAGATATTTGGATGAAATTTTATACAGTGAGGATGTTAAAACGTTGGTGTAAGTTGCCCAGAGAAGTTTCCATCTCTGGGAATATTCAAGGCTGGGTTGGATGAGGCTTGGAGTAACCTGGGATAGTGGAAGGTGCCCCTGCCCATGGAGGGGGGGGTGGAACAAGATAAGCTTTAAAGTCTCTTCCAACCCAAACCATTCCATGACTCTGTGATTTTATGATTCTGTGACTCTGTGACTGCTGGGGAGGATTTTGAAGAGGAAAATGTAAATCTTCGCCTGGGGAACGCGACAAACATGAATGCTCTTCACAAGCCAGAGTCTGGCTCATGATGATCATCCCCTGTGAGTGGTGATGCCTGGAAGGGTTCTTATCTCCTTAAGATCATCCCTTTGCTGTATATTTTCACTCCATTCCATTGCAAACTTGTCAACAGGTGGCAAAAATCAAAGCAGAGCAGTAGAGTGACACACACAGCTCTCCTTCCCTTAGGAGCCTGGGAAAAAGAAGATTAAATGATAATAAAACAGAGATTAGCGATCATTAGCCCTGCTGCCAGCACCCAGCTGGAGCTAAAAGGAGCTCTGCAGCTGCTGCCACCGGGATATTTTCGGTGACAAGCCCAGACTGTCAGTGAGTGCACCGAGAAGTGGCGTTTCATTAACGCTCTGCCTCCCCTTCCCTCGTCACACCTGCCCAGGATGCAGGGGCGGCAAAGCCAAGGTTAACAAAAACTCCGATTTAACACCTCCGAAGTGATGGGATTGTCTGAAACAATCCGCGACAGACTTGAAATTGAAACATTGTTGGAGTCTAGGGCACAGGGGGTGTCTCTGTGCCTGTTTTGGGGGATTCTGACCCTCAGCAGAACACTGCTTTTAACCTTTGTCCCTGGAAAAAATTGCCAAAACTTTAAGATGAGTTAGAGCACACAGGTGGTGGTGTGCGGTGGTAGTAGTAGTTTATCACAGGGTGAGGAATTTAGGATTTTAGGATTTTGAGAGTGAATAGGACACAAGATGGTGGAATTTGGGTGTTGTCCCTGCTTCCTTCTTGTCCCTCTTCAGCTCCATTTTCTTTAGCACTGGTGGTAGAATGTTACTGGTTAGTGTGAGTAGTAATGTGGAAGTTACGTGGATAGATAAGTAGAAGTTATTGGTAGAAGAGTAAAAACAAAATATGTGTTAGAATGTAATTGGGTAGAATAGCTTTAAAAGGCCTTGGTTTGGAGACATTTTGTCCACTTTGGTCCACTTTGTCCACTTTGGTCCATCTTGTGCCTTGCCTGCAGCATGTTAAGTCTGTGTGCACACAGCATGCTGAACTTAAGATAAGATAAGAATAAACAGGACCTTGAAGACCAAAAGAGAGAAAGTCCTGGCTCGTTTTTCACCCCTGAGAGAAGAGAACTCGGTAGTGGGAGCTCCCCCCAAGGCCCTGGGGGTTGAGTTCCCACATCTCTGTCGGGATTCAGAAAAAAACATTAAAACCCGACAAAACAGGGCTTTGGGGAGGTTGTGGGATGGAGCTGAGACAAAATCCACGCAGGTTGATTGCTGACTTGCTTCACAACAAAAGGGTTCAAAGCGCTCACTTTGTTTTAAAAAATAAAAGTTTTCCAAATCGCAGAGCATTGTATTTTTAGGCATCTCAAGCAAATAATTGCAGTGGAAGAGGAGACTTGCTGGCTTCATGACAGGAAAAAAAAATCCCTGCCTGTCTTGCCAGCTGCCTCCCTCTAACAATGCTCTGTGTCGTGCTGGAGGACCTGAGCCTCCTCCACCCCAAAAGATGCTCATCAGTGGCTTAATTACACCTGGATTGTGGTCATGTGTGTCCCTGGTTTTTCATCCTTGAAACCTTAGAGTCAATTTTAATTTTTAAAACGTTAATTTTAATTTAATGTGAATTTTAAAAATCCATTTGAAATTTTTTTGTATTTTAGTTTTTAAATTGCATTTTAAATTTAAAATTTTAAATTAAATTAAATTAAATTAAATTAAAAAAATTAATTTAATTAAATTTTAAATTAAATTAAATTTTAAATTTTAAATTCTAAATTTAATTGCCTGTTTTCCTGTGCCTGCAGCCTGGATGAAGAGGGTTCAGTCCCTTCCCTTTGGCAGTTTCATCTTTTGACTCTGGCTACTCCAAATTCCTTTTGGATTCCCTTGGGATGAATAAAGCATTGTGCTTTCAGGCAGCAAAAGTGTTAAAAGTCAGGTTTACCTGTCCAGAGATGTCGGGGGGATGTTGAGACACAAACTCAGCTCAGCTGAGTGGGCTAAAACTCCAGCTGAATTTTTGGATGTCCCAGTGGATATAACAAGCTGTCCTGGAACCTGGACAAACCTATAGGTTTGTACAGGAAATTCCTGTGTACAGGAAAGTACAGGAAATCCCAGAGCAAAGACAAAACAACTCCTGGGAGGAGCAAATGAGGAGGAAAAATGAGCAGGCACTTTCTCCCTAGGCTGAGGTTTTATCCTCAATTCTTTTCTTTGCAGTCTTGTGATATTTCGAGGCCACTTGGTGAAATTTGTGAAGAGGATGAGAAAATCCTGGAAAGCACAGGAGCTGTTCTGCCATGTCTCAGCTTCACTCTTGCTTTAGTGAGCACCACGTATTTTGGGAATACCCACTCTGGTGGACGTGCTGGGAGCCTCAAATTGGGTGGAAGGCGATGCAAATTGACACACTTCTACCCATGGAGAACTTTAAAAGCAGTGAAACCTCTGAGGAGAGAAGGGAGGACACAGAGGCACCTGCTGCTGGGCACAGGGAAGGTGTTTTGGTCTGCAGCAGTGCTCAGAGTCACAGTGGGGACATGAGGGGGCAGACACAGAGCACAGGACGGGCAGCACAAAGTCCCCTGCTCACCGAGGGGCAGCTTCACCTGGAACTGATGCCTTGAGAAGGCTGACCCAGAACAGAGACCAGACAGAGCTAAAGAATAAAGCAGGGATTTATTAAAAGGATTTCCTCCATGGATCCACCTTGGGCAGCACAAGAGCCCAGCCAGGGCTGCACCCAAGATGAACCAAAATGGGCACAAAATGGACACCGGGCACTGCTCTGGCACTTTGATCAGTTCTGCTCCATTTGCATCTTGGAGTTCATTGTCCAATTCCAGCTTTAGCCCATCCAGTCCCATCCTTCTTGTTTTTCTCTCTTCATTCCACGTTGTTTGTGCTCTTGGGCCTGAGATTTGGATCATTTGTCCTTGGTCCCCAGCTAGAGAAGGAATTGTTTTGTCTCCCTGCTCTGTGCACAGAGCTCACCATGCCCTAATGTGAAGCTCAGAACTACACACCAAAGCAGCACAGAGTCTGAAAAATAGACAAGCTGAAACCTGAGGCATCAGAATAATGCCACTTCCCATGGCAATGTGCTCTAGAGGGACTGGAAAGGGATTGCTCCTGTGTGGGTTTTACAGGAAGGGAGGCTGGAAATGGGATTTACTATGCACCAGGAGAGTGTAAAGTCTCTAAGATTTGGTCCAGCTATGATGGGGCTCCTCAGGGGATACCTTGCACTGACACCCCTGTCCCGTGTGTTTGTACCAATCTTGGCTTTTTTAAGGATGATGAGATGTCCTGTTGACTTTGAGGCTCTCTGACTGTGAAGGGCTTTGTCTGTGGGCAGATCTGCTACAAAGTGGTGGCCTCTCTTCCTGTGGCTCCTCTCTTCCTGCTGTAGAATCAGAGAATTCCTTGGTTTGGAAAAGAGCTCCCAAATCATCCAGTCCAACCATTCCCCCAGCACTACCAAGGCCACCACTGACCATGTCCCCAAGTGCCACATCCACATGGCTTTTAAATCCATCCAGGGATGGGGACTCCAACAGTGGCCTGGGCAGATGTCCTGGGGCTGGACACATCTTTCCATGAATAAATTTGCCTTAATATCCAATCTAAACCTCCCCTGGCCCAGCCTGAGGCCGTTCCCTCTCCTCCTGTCCCTGTTCCCTGGGAGCAGAGCCCGACTCCCCCTGAGTCCACCCTCCTGTCAGGGCATCATGGACAGCAAGAAGACCCTTCCAGGGCTTTGAACACTTCCCATGCCCTACACAAAAGCATGGAGACATGGAAACACTCCAGCCTCTCCAGCAGCCAGGCCCTGTGGGCTCTGCAAACACTGGCAGGGTGTCAGCAGGACATGGTCAACATTCCCTTGTCTTTTTGATGTCCCTGCAGGAGAATGAACAAATATGTGGGAACCCTTCGTGCTGGGTGGCAGAGCCAAGAGGAGAAAATAAAAGAGATGTCCAAAGCCACTCCCACAAGCTCTCTAGGGCTGAGCTGAGGGGCAGTCAGAAATTGTCCACCCAGGCAGGTTCTGATCTGGGTGTTTTATTATTAATACCTTTGCTAATTAACTTCATTTCCCCACCTTGTCTGTGGACAGATCTAACAGTGCATTAACAAACTCTCCGGCTTAATTAATCCTCCTGTTTAAAGAGAGCAGAGCAAGCAAGGCTTGGCTGGCTCACCAGCCACAGGGGAAATGTGGTCAGAGCATTATCCAAGAGGATGGGAGGGAAATACTTCCATGGAAAGTCTCTTTATCCACCAGGTGCAAAGCTGACAGGGAGAGGTGTTCTTGCAACCAGAAAACACAGCATGATCCATGTCCAAACAGAGGCTTTATGCATTTTTCACACAGAAGGATTTGTCCTTCCAGGGAGGACAAGGTTTTATTAAGTGCTGGAGGCTTTTGTTTTGTTTTGTTTCTGGGAAGCTGAGTGCTCCCAGTTGTCAGGAGAAAAGCAGCGATCCCAGCTCTGTGTCCCAGCTCTGTGTCCCTTCTCCCTCCTCCTGTCCCTGCTGCCTCTTCCTGAGCTCTCTGCAGCTGCAGCCCGGGACAGCCTGGCCTCAGATGAACGCCAGGGAAAGTCTCTTACATAAACCCCTTCATCCATAATGGATGAACAGCATCAAAATTCAACAGCAGCCTCCGGAGCCTTTCCGGTGCCTCGCCTACAAATTTCTCCAAGAGGCTGGAAAACCTCGATTTAGCACTGCACAGTGATTAGAGAGGAACCCGGGAATTCTGGCTCTCTCCTGCCCAGGGAGTCTCCATCCTCAAAGGGTCTTTTAATGTAATCAAGTCCTTTTTAAACAGGAAAATGATGTTTTGGCCTGGGTGTGCACAAGTCCAGCGCTGGGCTCGTTCAGCCTTGGAGAGATGGGATGTGGGATGGCAGCTGGGAATGATGGTGCAAATAAAACCAGATCCTGGCACCTTCCCCTGGTGTTTCAGCTGCTGTCTGGTCACACAGAGGCACTTCTAGGCCTGAAATGTCCCTTTAAGCTTTATGGTGAGGTGTGGGAGTGGAGGAGGATGGGAATTTCAGTGCTTTCATCTGGAATTGCTCAACTTTGACAGCAGCGTGGAGGATCCCTGATTTTCCCCATCTTTAGATCTCTCTCTGCTGGTCAAGGTTTGTAGGTAGAGGTAGGAACTTCTGTTAAACCACCTGGGAAAGAAATCAGACTGGTTTTAGGGTAAAAGTTGGGGTTTGAAATAGAACCAGCAGATCTCCAAACTGAGACTGTCTGGGGAGAGGTTTGTGCCTCTGGAGGAGCAGGGAATGGGGATCAGTGGAGGAGAGCATGGAGGGGAAAGGAAAAAAAAGGGATAACAGAGTGTGGTATTCTCACACTCTGGTAACAGAGACAGCTTCTTCCAGGCTTGGCCTGGGAAAGCTCAGAGAAATAATTAAAACAATTATTATCTTATCCCCTGCACCTGGTGTTGGGAAAGATGTTTACAAGAAAGAATTGCTCCCACTTGACCAATAGGGCGAGAAAAGTTTCCTAAAGACCAGTCAGGTCTTAGGTTCACTATGCTCTCTATAAGTATGATTTTCTATTAATAAATATCTTTTATACTTTCTGATACATGGAGTCTATTGTCACTTTCTCTCTGTCCCCTACACCACTCATGTAACAATACAGAAAAGAAAAAGGACAATATAAAGAAAGGATAATAGAAGGGAGATTATAATGAAGGATAAGCAGAAGAGTTTGTAGCTTTTGGTTTCCAGAAATTACAAATTTTAGTTCCTGAGTTCCTTTGCAGCAGGCAGGGGGTGGGACAAATATTTCCCTATAAAACCCATCAAGGGAAGATGGAGAATCACAGAATGGTTTGGGTTGGAAGGGATCCTTAAAGATCATCCAGTGCCACCCCTGTCATGGCAGGGACACCTTCCACTAGCCCAGATCACTCCAAGCCCTGTCCAACCTGGCCTTGGGCACTTCCAGGGATCCAGGGGCAGCCACAGCTTCTCTGGCACGCTGTGCCAGGGCCTGCCCACCCTCACAGGGAACAATTCCTTCCCAACATCCCATCTAACCCCGCACCCTGGCAGTGGGAAGCCATTCCCTGTGTCCTGTCCCTCCATCCCTTGTTCCCAGTCCCTCTCCAGCTCTCCTGGAGCCTTTCTAAGCCCTGGAAGGTGCTGGAATATCTCCCTGGAGCTTTCTCTTCCCCAGGCTGAACTTTGGGGGTTGGAGTAGAGCACCTGTGGCTGAGCAGCTCAGGCTCTGGCTGTTCTCAGTGCCCACGGCGCTGGTTTGGATATTTTCCATCCCTTCCATCCGTGTCACTCACACAGCCCCAGCTCCCTGCACGGGGCTCTGCTGGCTGCACACTCACTCCCACCACCGACAGATAAACGCACAAAAGGGCACGAGGCCCACGCTGCAAGGACGGCAGCCAAGTTTTGTCCCATCTCACCCAAAAAGCCGCTGCATTTGTCAGAGCAGTGCTCAGATCTGTGCTGGAGCAGAACCGGACCCGCTCCCTCCGGAGCCAGGGCAGTGGGAGATAAAACCCAGAGAGCTCGTCTGGTTGTCAGAAACATTCCCTGAATTCCTGTTAATACACTCATCAATTCAGCTGGGAAGATGCAGAAGCTGAAACATTTTGACAAGTGAAACATTTTAGCAGTCTTGCATGAAAACGCTTCAATTTTCTCATTTAGAAATTCCAGTTAAATTTTTTTCAGCTTACTTTGTTTTAAAAGATTCTCTCTCAAAACGCCCTCTGGGAAAATGAAATGAAATGAAATGAAATGAAATAAAATAAAATAAAATAAAATAAAATAAAATAAAATAAAATAAAACAAAATAAAATAAAATAAAATAAAATAAATAAAACTAAATTAAATTAACTTTAAAAATAAAATGAAATAAAGGAAAATAAAATAACATAGCATCTTTAGATCCTAGGTGCTTTTTAAGAACTTGATTTTCAGTATCACAAATGATCTAAATTTTTTTTTCTCCAAGTATGGTCATAGGGACAGCTCTGATAAACACATTTAGACCAGAAGAAGCAACACATTTGGGCATCAGGAAGAATTTTGGACATCAGGAAGAATTTCTTCATGGGAAAGGTTGGTCAGGCATTGGAACTGCCCAAGGAGGTTTGGAGTCCCCATCCCTGGAGGTGTCCAAGGAAGGCCTGGACGTGGCACTCAGTGCTCTGGGCTGGTGACAAGGTGGGGATTGGTCACAGGTTGGATTTGATGATCATGGAGGCCTTTTCCAACCTCAGGGATTCCATGATTCCATGACTGTGAGCAGAGGTTGCTGTTGTTAAGGGCAGAGTTGGACCTTGAGGGGTGTCAGCCATGGATGGAGCCACCTCAGTTTGTTACTGAGTGAGGGCACAGCTGAGTGCTGTGTCCAGTTCTGTCCCCTCTGCTTGGGAAGGACAGGGAGGGGCTGGAGCACATCCAGAGGGGCTGGGAACACAAAACTGTGAGGAAGCCCTGGGGGAGCTGGGGGTGCTCAGCCTGGAGAAAAGGAGACTCAGGGGTGCCCTCAGCTCTCTCTGCAATCCCTGAAAGGTGCCTGTGCCCAGCTGGGCTGGGGCTCTGTCTGCAGCAGCTCTGNTTCCTGGTGTTCCCGAGGCACACAACAAAGCTGACACAACGCAATAATTTCACATCCTCCCTTATTTCTTTCCAAGCCTAAACCTCATGGAAGCCCTTGTAGGTACTTGGTTGCACTCATAAAAATCTTTATTTCTAACAGAGGCAGGAGATGGGCACCAGAAGAGCTCATTCACCACCTTGGCTTGGGGACATGTGACGATATTTTTTTTTCTGGAAAGACATTTGCTCTGCAAACACCCCTGCACTAAACGTGGGCAGGGGCAGCCCCAGGACTAGCGCTGGATATTAAAAATTCAGCTTGCTGCACAGAGCCTGGGGCTTTTAGAGCCACTCAGAGCTTCCTGTGACCCTTTGTCTTAGTTTTTCTGGGAGTGTGCAGGTCCCCCAGGACCGCTGGCAGAGGAGGAGCACTGAGGAGTTTGGTGATGCACAGATGAGCCACTGCTGTCTTTCCTGCAATGACTGGTTCCTCATGGGACCTCTGCTAAGTCCTGTGGCTGCAGAAATCTCCTGAAAGAGCAAATCCTTTCTGCAGCTTCAGCTTCCAGTTTTTATTGTTATCTAACAGCTGTTCCTGAGACCAGTTTGGGATGGAGTGAAGCTTGAGGGCTGGGCTGAAGGTTCAAAAAGGGAAATTAAACAGCACCAAGTGCACTCAGGAGGTGATGGGGAGTGAGGAAGAGGGGTCCAGCATTTCCCCAGGGAAAGAAATGTGGATACTGGACTGGGAGGAGGCTGCACGTGGCCAGGCTGGAACTAAAATAGAGAAGCTGGCAGGACAAGGATGCAAAGATAAAAATGTTCCTAAGCTGGTGCTGAATTTGACCATGAGGTTAAAATGGTGAGAATGTGGGCACAGTCCTCTGAGCCACCGTGGGTCACCAAGTGCAGGTGGCAGAAAAACTGGGCTTGGGTGGGTGAAACAGTTCAGGAGATCTGGGACAGAGTCTCTGCACCTCAGCTCTCCACTTGGAACAGATGAAAACCTTGTGCCAGTGACCCCACCTGAGGAAAGCCCAGGAGATGAATCTCAAACACACCAAAGGCTCAAAAAGCAAAGATTTGGGCTGCTAGGGAAAAAACAAACAAACAAAAAAAAAAAAACCAAACCAAAAAAACCAACCAAACCCAAGCAACAAAACCCATTATGCCCAAACCCCAGCTGAAGGTGACAGTTTGTCAGATGAAATCCACTGAGGTGCTGGGAAGGGAAAATAAAGCAAAAACCCCCAGTGCTCTGGGGCTTTTAAAATGCATTTTTGCACAATAGCTGCCTTTTGAAATGTAAAAAGGAATAAGGGGATTCACAGGATGAGCTGGAGGGTTCTCCCTCTCCAGTTGTATGGAAATGAAAGCAAAAGCACTGAGATCTTTTATTCAGGAAGGCAGGAGCAGTTAAGATGATTAACTGTTCCTCATGAAATACTGTCCAAAGAACCAGGCTGGGGATTTTGTCCAGCCCAAAAATGAGCAGGTGAGTTGTTTTCACAGACCTGGTGAGATAAGGGTGGGCCAAGCCTGGGAGGGGGAAACCTAAAATGTGTATTTTGTCAAGAATATTCCTGAAAAAAAAATGAAGAAAAAAGGAATGAAGGCTCCCAGTTAAAATCACATATTGCTTGTAGTGAATTTGTTCTGTAGTGCCATGGATCATTGATCTGTACAAATACAGCATCCATCACACCCCAGCAAAGGCTGCTGAGGGCCACGCTTTGCTCTTTGGTCTGATTTCCCCTCCTCCCTGCCTTCCTGGCTTTGTTAGGAAAATTAATCTACAAACATCAGAGGTTTATATCTAAAAAGGAGACACAGGAGCTTCTTTTACTTTATTTGAATAAAGGGAGAGGCCATGGGGCATTCCCCTGGGGTGTCTCCAATTTTTGGAGGACGCAGCCTCCTTTTTATTCCAATTTCCTCCTTTTTATCCCAATTTCCCAGCTGCATTTCCCTTCTCTCTTTCCCCATTGGCTGAGGTACTTGAGAGGCACAGACTGCCCAGAACACCTGATCCCCTATAATGTACAACCCCCCTTTTTAATTTTTAAATTCTCATGGAACTTTTAGAGGTTTTTTCCCCATTGTTCCTTTCATCTTCCAACATCCAATTTTATTTATCAGCAAAACCTACAGTTTGTTTGTAAAGGCAAATATCTTTTCCCATTCATCAATCAGTGGGATCCTTCCCATTGTTTCTTTTAGCTCTCATTGCTAATTCTGTCTACCAGCAGACCCACAGCTTGTTTGTAAAGACAAATCTGTCATTCCTCTCAGCTTCATTCACCATTTAAAATCACACAAAACAGGCCAGTTTCAAATCTGCTGTCCCCACAGGTGTGTGGCTTTGCAATCTGTGTGGTGGCAGTCACCGAGGTGAGCTCCATCAGCACAGAGTGTCTGTGAGTGTCAGGAGATCAGGGCATCCCAAATCCTGCTGGGGAGCAGCAGTAATGGAGAACTTGATCCAAACTTTGTCCTGAGTCCACTGCAAGGTGTGAAAAAGGCCAGGAATAAAACAGGGAAGTCATTAAGAATGAAAAAAGCACTGAGTAACATCCATGGGTGTCACCTCAGGTTCCTCTGGGCACATTTTGAGGATTCACTTTGCTTAACAAGAAATGCCTGCCTGGAAAATGCATCTGACCCCGAGCTCCTGCTGTGCTCCATGGGGTGAAAAAGTCACTGAAAGGACAATTTGTTGGGCTTTTGATGTGCGGCTTAGTGTGCCCAGGAAATGTGGGCTTGTTTTTGTTGGCAGAGTGAGGCAGCCATGGAGACATCCACGGTAAAATACTTGAGATGGGGCAGAGGGATCCTGCCCCAAAACAGCAGCAGCTTCTCTGCCTGTGCTCCCAAACAGCTTTTGAGCCCCACATTGGATGGAAGGAGAGTTATTTCAAAGAGGAATCCAGAGGAAAAGGGATTTTTTTTTCTGTTGTGCACAAAATGATGCATTTTCAACCTAAAACCAATCCTGTATTTGCTGTCGTAGCTGCGTCATTGCTGAAGAACCCTCCTGGTGTGATCTTATCAGGGAATCATGGAATGGTTTGGGTTGGAAGGAACCTTAAGGATGATCTTGTTCCAAAGCCCTGATATGGACAGGGACACCTTCCACTGTCCCAGGTCACTCCAAGCCCCATCCAGCCTGGCCTTGGACACTTCCAGGGATCCAGGGGCAGCCACAGCTTCTCTGGGCACCCTGTGCCAGGGCCTCCCCACCCTCACAGGGAGCAATTCCTTCCCAACATCCCATCCATCCCTGCCCTCTGGCACTGGGAAGCCATTCCTTGTGTCCTGTCCCTCCATCCCTTGTCCCCAGTCCCTCTCCAGCTCTCCTGGAGCCCCTTTAGGCACTGGAGGGGCTCTGAGCTCTCCCTGGAGCCTTCCCTGATCCAGGTGAGCACCCCCAGCTCTCCCAGCCTGGCTCCAGCCCTGGAGCAGCTCCGTGGCCTCCTCTGGAGTCATTCCAAGAAGTCTGTGTCTGAGAAGTGAAAGCACAGCCACATTTGGTGTTTGTGTCTCTCAAGAGAGGTCTCCTACTGCCATTGGAGAAGACCTGGGGTCCCTGAGCCATCTCAGCTCTCCCTCTGATGGGGACAGTCTGGAGGTCAGCAGGGAGAGCCCAGAGCCTTTCCCAGGGCTCTGTTTAGGGGAGCTGAACCCACCCTCTGTGACTGCTCATTACTGGAGTTAACGTTCCTGCTTATTTTTGTGATCAGGGAGTGGAAGGCTCTGTAGGAACTGGAGACAGCACGATGTGATTGGCAGGGCGTGGGAGACACGAATCCATAAATCTGGGCCTAGACATAATTGCTCAAAAGGCTTGGTTTGGTTTTTTTTTGGGTTTTTTTTGTCTTAATTCCATCCCAATAAATGTTATATATCCCAGCATCTCTGGGTGAGCCCTTTGAGGACTGGAGAAAATCACTTGCTGCATTCTGTGGGAAAACAGCACACAGGGACCAGGAATTATGATTGAAATGAGGATTCTTAGCTGGGGAAAAAAGGTCCTGTGGCAGAAAGAGCCACACTGGGTTGCATCTTTTGAAAGGAGACTGAAAAGGGGAATGGACTGAGTTAGGGGAATGGCCTTAGGCTGAAGAAGAGCAGGGTTAGGTGGGATTGAGAGGGAATTGTTCCCTGTGAGGGTGGGCAGGCCCTGGCACAGGGTGCCCAGAGAAGCTGTGGCTGCCCCTGGATCCCTGGAAGTGTCCAAGGCCAGGCTGGATGGGCCTTGGAGCACCCTGGGACAGTGGAAGGTGTCCCTGCCATGGCAGGGGTGGCACTGGATTATCTTTCAGATCCCTTTCATCCCAAACCCTTCTCCGAGTCTGTGATTCCATAAATGTGGGTGTTTGTGGTGAAGGACACTCAGGTCAGAGCAGAGCAGCTCCTCTGGAGAGTGGCTCTGCTTTTCTCCTCGGGAAAAAGGAGTGGCTCTCCTTTTCTCCTTTGTGTCCCCTTGGTGTGAACAGCCCCAGGCAGTGCCCACTGCTGTCCCTGGGCACTGCCAGACCCAAGAAGTGGAGCCCAAATGCATCAACCCAGGACTCCCCAGAGGCTCTTCCATGAGTGGGAAGCTGTCCCAAAGAAGCCTCTCCTTGCTGGATTGAGGCTGGAATTCAATGCCCACAGAAGTGCCCAGCACTGGGGGTGAACACACGGAGCAAGGCACTGCCCTTGAGCACTTGGTGTTGTAAAGATAAAGATTGTAAAGATCTTTGCAAATTTGGCCAAGCTGATGTGGTTTACCCAAAACTGGAAGGAACATCTGGTTTTGACCTCTTTGGCTGGCTGGAGTCAAGGCCCTGCCCTTGCACAGCCATGGCACAGCTATAAATAAATCTTTCCAGACAAGCAAAAAGAGGTTCCCTACTCTACTTTCATCTTTCTCCCTGTAGCATTATTTGCCTGAGACTTGGCTTGCTCTGTTGTTTGTTGTTGCCTTTGTTGTGTTCTTGTTTGAATACTCAAACCCTCAGAGGCCAACTTTGCACTGTAACAAGCAAAATCCAGCTGACAGGTAAAGACAGGCCTGGAGAGGAGAGCTGGGTCATCCTGACTCATCTGACTCATAATTTGGGAGGCAAAAACTCTTCCTGCCACTTTCTAGACAAGCAAAAAAAAAAAGGTGTCTCCCCTTATTTTTGTCTCCCTCCTTGTGACCTTGGTTGTCTGAGAGGTGGGCTCTGCCTGGGTTCCTTCCCCATCTCCAATGCCAGGAAAAGTCTGAGGTGGTGGGAAGCAGAGATTTGTCTGGGTCTGGTGATTGGTGATGGGATGGGAGGAGACAAAGTCTGGAGAAATGTCACATGGCTTCAGAAGCACGGAGAGGGGCAAGGCTGTGCCTTGGTAAAAGCCTGTTTGGTCAGCCGGGGAGGGCTTAGTGTCCAGGCTTTGTGTCTGGGTCTCAGGATTTCTATTGGTTTTTCCAGTTAAGAATTAAGCTGGATGCCCAATTTCACCTCCTCCCTCTTCTCTCCTTGCAGATAATTTAAAACGTTTTGGATCCTGAGTGAAAGATCAATGCTGAGTTGCTACAATTAATCCTTTAGCCAGTTGAGTGCTCCCTGATGAATATTTCTATCCACCCCTATCACACACCATCACAAACATATTTTCCAGCCTAAATTTCACCAGTTTCCTCACAAAGTCTGAGTTTACAAACTTCCACACAGCAGTTTTAATGCAGATATCCCCTGTTCCTGATTTCCACGAGCAGCAGGGACATTTCTTGGGCACTGGTTCCAGTTGGGTGAGGAACTTCAAGCACTGCCACTCCAGAGAAAAGCAAGACTGGGGCAGAAGTAAGGCTGGGGTGGATGTGGTGTGGAAACTCATCTCTCAGAGGAAGGAGGTGCCACTTGGGTCAGGAAATCTGAAGGGATGGGCACCAAGGAGCAGAGAGCAGCAGCTGGAGGTGCTGGAGCTGATCTGGGAGGTGGAGGTGGCTGTGGGGGAGCTCCGTGCTGGAAACCAGAGCCCAGGAGGAGAGGCAGCCTCAGTAGGACCTGGAGGGGAGAGCAGGGAGAAAAATGAGGAGAAAACAGAGGCTTGGGGCACTGATAGAAAAATCTGACTTTGTGTCAGCTCTTTCACAACCAGGGAATTTTTTCATCCCTGTTTTGGTTGTGTGCACGTTTCTGGAAGAGCTCTTCTAACAGCGGATTTATCCCACTCAAGAAGAGACCAAGTGCTCTGATCAAGAGGGGCTCCAGCCATGGCCAAGCTCTCCAGGAAGCTTCCAAGACTTTCATTTGCAATCTGCTTTGAGATCCCTGCTGGACCAGGCCAGGCTAAGGGAGGAGTCATTTGTCCCTGGCAGGTGACACAGAGCATGAGCTCAGCTCTTGCTACTGCATTAACTGAGATTTCTGTCCCAAAACTTGGCTTTTTGCAGTCCAGTCAAGAGCCAAACTCACTTCCAGTCACAGCTTGAGGCCATGCTCTGTAAAGCAGCAAAAACTTAAAGTTTTTGGCTTAAAATTTTCATAAATAGCTGCTCTCAGACACACAGGAGCAGCTGATGCCTTGCTCCAGCAGCCCTCAAAATACCTGGCTCCTTGCTCCTTCAGCTCCCAGGAAAATCAGCAATTTGTATGGCTGAGTAATTTCCCTTTCCCCTCTCCCAGAGGCCCTGTGATGGATGGTGACACAGACAAGCAGCACCAGTAGCAGGATGGAGGGGGGGTCTCCCCAGGATTTGGCCGGGCTTCCCGTGCTGCCGATGTTTTCCTTGGCATTTCTGCCGGAGCGAAACTGCTCCAGGGAAAGACTTGGCTGGCAGCTTTCCCAAACCAGGCCTGCTGGAGCAGTTTCATGCAATCAGAGATTCATTCAGGGTGGGAAAGGTCTGAGACCATCGAGTCCAGCCGCTGACCCAGCACCACCCTGTTCCTCAGTGCCACATCCACGTTCAGACACTTCCAGGGATGGTGTTCCCAGCACTTCCCTGGGCTGCCTGATGCTATTCCCTCATTCTGTTGCCCTCACTGCCATGTGCAGTGATTTTTTGAGTCAGGGAGGCAGCTGGGTGATCCTCAGGCCCCCTTTTCCCTGTTCTGGTCCATGGCTGAGCCCTGGAGTCAGCTCAGCAGCAAAAAGGATCAGATGAGCCTGGAGCCTTCCCAGACCTTGCCCCTGCCTCTGTCTGCTGCTCTTCAGAAGCTGCTGAAGCCTGAGGCAGGGTTATCCCAAGCAGATCCTGCTGATCTCTCCCTAAGCCTCCTCTCCCAGCCCTTGGCAGCACTCTCCTCTTTCAAAAAGGGAGGGAAGCAAGGAAATGCAGGAATTCACAGCTTTGGGAGCACCAAGCCAGCTGGATGTGGGCTCCCAGGGCTCTGCTCCATGCTCAGAGCAGCAACAGCCCTCATGTCCTGCTGTCATCAGGACCATCCCTTTCTCCAAGCACTGAATTACACAGAGCCAGAGCTGGTGCCAGCAACAGCTCCAAAGGAAGCAATAATTTCCCCTTTCTGATCAGGTTTCCAAAGTGCTGAGCACTTCCCAAGGTTTTGAGCGTCAGCAGGAGCTGCTGTCATAAATGGGGCTCCTTTAATGTGACTCAACTGAAACACAAAATCAGCCTGAAAAGAAGGGCTGAGCTGGAGGATTTGAGCTGTTCTGCCTCGATATTAATTCTTGCCTTGGTATTAATTCTTGCCTTGGTATTAATTCTTGCCTGGATATTAATTCTTGCCTTGGTATCAACTCTGGCCGTGCCTCTCCTTGCAAGGTTGCAAACGCTGTTTTACAGCTTGTGCCAGGCACAGACACACACACACATCTAATTTTCACAGTAGTACAACTGGCAAAGGGAAAAGCTGGGCCATCCTGTCCCCCAAAAGCAAAGGTTGGCTTCCAGATGACTGAGGAATGTCCCAGAGATCAGCTTTATCTATTTATATATTTATTCCGGCTGGCATCCATGAATCACTGCTAATAGCAAAGGGTTGCATAATTTTAAGGAGGATGCTTTTGTGATGCCTCTGAGCAGAGAAAATAAATCTATTTTGGTTTGTGTCTATGAATAGATCCCCTGCTCTGACTCTGTGCATTCGCAAACCACAGATACTACTGAAAATAAGGCATGATTGGCAGGTACAACCTGATTAGCATATACAAATTGCTGTGGCCTTTCTCCCAGCAATCATTTGTACAAATTGTTTCCTCTGTCTCCAAGATGAAAAGAAACAGAGCTGTGAGGTGACTTGAGACTGTAAAAGAGTCAGAGCATGGCTAATGCTCACACCAGCTCATTTCACACCCTTTGGAATGTTCAGCTTTTACTGAACTGGGTCTTTCCCCCCCCTTTCTCAAGAAAAAGGCCAAACATGGGTTTTGGGTGAAAAGGCATTTTTTTGGCCTGAAGAAAAATCCTTACATTTTCTTTTTTTTTTCCCCGTGGCTTCTTTTCTTTTTTTTCCCCCCTTAGAGCAACTCCTCCTAAAATATTTGCTCATTGTGGTTTTCAAACACATGAAAAATTGCTGTAACAGTTTAGATTATATGTTTTTTATTTTAAAATCGCATCTAAACGGAAGCAGAGGCTTGCGAGAGAAAGAAAATCTCGCCTGATGAAAAGTGCTTTGGAGTGGGCTGGGATTGTATTCCTCCCTCCATATTCCAGCCAGGAATAGGTTTTGTGAGATTTTTTGAACTGAGTTTATTATTGCACACTCCCCCTTTGATGTTTGATAGTACCAATTATGGAGGTTCAAACCACGAGGCAAATTCACCAAGCGGCTCAGACCGGCCCCAAAGGTGTGGAATAATTTGGTTTTTTCCCCCTTTTCTCGTGTACATTGAACCTGGAGATAGCATTGAACCCTTCCCCAAGGTCAAGAGCACTCAGCTGTTGTTATTTTTGTAATGCTGAAGGTTTCCAGCATTCCAGAGGTTTAAGACCTCTAAGAACTTCCTGCTCTCTGTAGGAAATACAGGGGTCAGCTGGAGGGTCAGCGGGTCACTGAGTCCTTTTGAGCCAGGACATCTCTCCAGAAATGGAATCCTACCCAATTCAATTACAACAAACAGCCTCACTTTGCTGAACAGCCCATCCAAATTTCAGAGCCTTTTGAATCCCTAACGAGGCGTCTCAACGTCGGTAACGAACACCAGGCGGAGTTCTGGCTGCAACCTTAATTAAAAACATCTCGCAGCAGGGTAAATAAATAATTCCCTTTCAAGCGTGAGGCCGTTCTGCGTTTCAGACCCTGCTGGGCTGGTGTGTGGGAGAGTTGTGAGAGCTCTGCCTCGGTGAGAGAAGTGGTGGAGGAGCCGTTTGCACCCCTGGTGAGGTCCCAGCCACATCCTGAACCACCCCTTGTCCTGGTGCCTTGAGAAGGCTGAGCTAGAACAGAGACCAGACAGAGCTAAAGAATAAAGCAGGGATTTATTAAATGGATTTATTAAAAGGATTTCCTCCATGGATCCACCTTGGGCAGCACAAGAGCCCAGCCAGGGCTGCACCCAAGATGAACCAAAATGGGCACAAAATGGACACCGGGCACGGGCTCTGGCACTTTGATCAGTTCTGCTCCATTTGCATCTTGGAGTTCATTGTCCAATTCCAGCTTTAGCCCATCAAGTCCCATCCTTCTTGTTTTTCTCTCTTCAGTCCACGTTGTTTGTGCTCTTGGGCCTGAGATTTGGGTCATTTGTCCTTGGTCCCCAGCTGGAGAAGGAATTGTTTTGTCTCCCTGCTCTGTGCACAGAGCTCACCATCCCCTAATGTGATGCCCAGACCCACACACTAAAGCAGTACAGAATCTGAAAAATATAAATGCTAAAACCTGAGGCATCAGCAGCTCTCTGGCCACAACCACTTGGCTTTTTCCATGTTGTCTCAGAGATAATTTTTGGTTTTTCTCTCTCTCTTGTTGGTTCTCTGGGGGCTTTAATAAACCGAGTGTGAGTGGGTGTGTGGGTGAGAGGAGGAGGGATGGCAGGAAGGGAAGCTGAGCGTTTCACTTGGCGCAGGGATCTCGTGTGGTGCTGCCTGCCCAAAACTCGTGGGTCACTCTCCAACCCCAGCCCAGAAAGGGATGGATCACGGCTCTGCTCCTTGGCTTCCTGGCCAAAATCAATGCAAACCTGATGCTGAAGTAACACAGGGAGCCTGTTATTGCATTTTTATCTTCTTTTCTTCCCTTGTCAGGGTTGGGATGAAAGCGCTTGAGATGGAATTTCTCATGTTTGGACTCAAATGTTTATTAATTCTTATCTATGTTACAGTCCTACAAAGCTTGAGTTGTACAGCACTTCACACTAACAAACTACAAAATGGCTCCACATCTCTCTCTACAAGGCCTTTTAAGGAAAAACTATCCAATTAAGAAATGGCACCTAAATTATTTTTACTTTTAACCCAATAAGCAACCACCCATGCCCCTCAATGCTGACTTTTCTGTCCAATTACACAGCACCACCCAAACCCATGAAGAAGAGGGTGAAGAAGAAGGAGCAGCCTCTGCCCTAAACCCTCCATCTTGCTTTATATATATATATTACTATATTCTAAAACCTTAAACTCCAAGTTTTCCACCCTGTGATATCACACACCTCTATTCAAACCCCACACCCACAATCCCAGTGCTGTCAATCCATTTTGGAGCCTTCTCCAAGGCCTCAGGATGAATGCAGTGTTCTCTTGGGGGTCAGTGCCTGGCAGCACAGAAAGTCTGAAATTCTCAGTGGCCAGGGCTCCAGCAGCCCGTGGCCTCTCTCTGACCATCACATTTCTGCCAATGACCCAGCTGATGATACAAAATCTCTGACAGTGGTGTTTGCAGCTGAGAAGAAGACTGCTGGTGTGATGTGCAGTGAGGCAGGACACACAGCATGGCAGGGAGCCACCGAGGGGAAGGTGTTTCTGACTTTATTTCGGAAAGAAGAGATCTGAGAGACTGCAGTGTAAAACGAGCTTGGAACCGACGCGTTTGTGTCATTTCAGATCCAGCTGGGTGATGGGGGAAAGCAGGACCCCAAACTGAGAGATTCCTTAAGGAGCAGCACTGAGAAATTCAAGTCAGTGAAGGTTTTCAAAATGCTTTAGTGAATGTTGGAAAATCTCTGAAAATGGGTACCTGGCTGACAGGTGACCTTTAAAGGTCATCTAGTCCAGCCCCCCTGCCACAGGCAAGGACATCTTCAGCTGCACCAGAGCCCCATCCAAACTGACCTTCAGTGTTTCCAGGGATGGGGCAGCCACAGCTTCTCTGGGCAACCTGTGCCAGTGTTTATCAGCCTCGTAATAAAAAACTTCTTCCTTATTTTTAATCTGAATTGACTCTCTTTAAGTTTAAAACCATCACCCCTTATCCTGTTGCAACAGGCCCTGCTGGAAGGTTTGTCCCCATCTTTCTCAAAGGCCCCCTGTAAGCACTGAAAGGTCACAATAATAAATAAATAAATAAATAAGAGCAGTTTTTCCTGCAGCCAAGTGATTTAGGGAAGAATTAGTGCAGATCCTGTGAAACAAATGCAACCCAAAAGCTGGGATCAGGCTCCCTTTCAATCTCTGCTGGTGGAACCCACAAATGAAACACAAAATCTCCAACTTACACGGGTTTTAGCTCCTGGTTCCATCAGTGTGGGACTCCAGGACAAGGATGGTTGAGAAGTGCTGAGGGAGGAATTTCTCAGTGTCCTGGGAGAATGAGGAAAGGATGATCCCTTTCTCCCCAACTCATCCCTCTGACACCTCACCTGTGCTGGCCATCCATCTATAAAGCCCTGAAAAAAAAGTAAATATATATATACACATACCTGAAACTTGGGATTTCCCATCTGGGCATGCTGATCAATCATTCAGCAGAATATCTATGTTTTATTCATGAAGCACAACATGTTTGGTCAGCCATGGGATCACTGGGAGCTGGACATCTCCTCCCCAGCAGCAAGAAGGGACTGGCAAAATTTGGGAACATCCACATGGATGCTTCATGCCAGGTCCTAAAGGAACCAGCATCGTTCCAAACCTTTCTTGTGAAGTGAATTGTACAAATTTTTCCCCTGCAATATTTAATACCTCGCCGTGGATCCCGAGGAGTATCAGCCCGCCGGATCATTATAATTAATAACAACACCACCCTGCAGGGAAAACGCCTCCTCTGAATGCTCTCAATTGTTAATGACTCACACCTCGAGCTTTAATTCATCCTGTTCCCTCCTTGTTAATTAAAGGCACTCGTGGTGTCAGCTGGATCAGGAGCAGAGCAGCTGCCACTGCCACGACAGGGAAATTGCAGCAAAGATATCCCAGCCTGGGACAGCCTGGAATGGAGAAGGGACAGGGGCTGGCTTTATCTGACAGCAAAGATGGGGTGATAAAATCGCTTCCAAGTCCCTGAGATCCTTTCCTTTACAACCACGAGGTTGTGGCTGGGGCTGATTTCTGCTCTGATTCCTTGATAGTCAGGAATTATTCATTTTGCAGCTGTCAGGCCGTGTTTGCCACACGCGGCGCTTTTCTGTTTGGCCTCTCTCGGATATCCTGGGGTTTTATAACTGAATTTATGTCCTTTGTGGCTCTCTTAGAAATACAATGAAGCCAAAAATAATTGTGTTTATTGCAATTCAGATGGAAGATTTTTCTGCCAGGAGATGGCAGAGTTCAGGACCTGGTGGGACGATTTCCAGGCAGAAAAAGGGTCAAGTGATGAAAAAAATCAATAGATTTTAGAAGCACAGATCATTTGTTTGCAGCAGTGCTGGATCAAGTCATAACTTCCCAGATTTAGGAAGAATCTTCCCTGAGATCCACTCAAAATTGCAAAATTAATATTAATTAATTTATTTATTTAGCAAGATGAGGATGGAAAACAAAGTCACCTTCAGTTCGACAGCAACTTCCCTACCATCAGTATAACTTTATATATTTTTAGTCCTCCAAGCCTTGTAGTGGTTTTGTGCAGGAGCCAAGATGCTGTGGAGTAATGGAAAGCTTAGTCAATCCCCTCCTGGGAATACATGTAAATAAGGAAGGTTTGGCACAGGGATGAGCTGACGACACATTCCTTGGGCAGTGCGCAGAAAAGGGAGGAATAAAAATCTCAAATACTTTTTCTTCGCTTGAAGAAATTGTGCTTTCATGTTAGGCTGAAAATATCCTCCTGGTACCTTCCTATCTCCAAAGTAGTTTGGAAATGAAAGCAGCTTTGCAGAAAGGGCTTCTGAGGAGGATTCATAGTGGTCTGAATTATCTGCCGTGGTCCTGCCTGGATTCATAGAAAACTTGGAATTATTTTGCTGAAGGAGTTGAATTCTCCTCAGGGATTTGACCCTGCCTCCCTCTCCTCAGACCCCTCCTGCCATGAGAGAACCACACACCCTTTCCCCCTTAAAAGCAAAACAAACCCCAAAAAACCCCACACAAATTAATTCAGCCTTTGCCACTCAGAGGATGCAGAGGAATTTAAAATCTCTGCACGTTCCACAAGATGCCACTTCCCCAGTGTTATTTCCCTCCCTGCAGCACTTGCTGCTCAGAACTAACTCCAAACAGCCAAAACCAAATTTTACCAGTGGTTAATCCTGTTAGAATGACACAAACTGGGGGATTCAGTGGGTTCTGTCCTCCACCAGTGCCCACCAAGATCCCAAACTTGGGGGTTCTTCAGCTTCCCTGGGATATTTTGTGGAAAACTTTGTGGTCCATCACATTCCAAAGTCCCAGGATTGACAAATAGACAGAGATTTCACCCCAACATCAGGTTGTTTCTGAGAGAGGAAACACAAAATGGTTGGAATTTGTGCAGTTTTGGGGTGGTTTGAGCTCACACAGCTGGAGTATTGTGATCCTACAACAGCCAGGGCCTACGAGCTTTGGGTTCATAATTCCACATAAATGGCTTTGGCTTGGAGAAGACCTTTCTTACCAAGAGCTCAGCCACAATTTGATGTTATACCACATTTTTGAGTCCAGGCCAGCTTTCAAAATGTCCATCTTGAGTGGAATCTCGTCAGTCCTCCTCAAGGTGTCTTTCAGTCCAGCTTATTGCAAATCATGGGCAAGGCAAATATGGGAATCCTTGAATCAAACAAGCCTTGAACAGTCCCTGAGGACACCTGGAGAGACCAAGAAGTCCAGCAGAGCTGCTGTGGTGGAACCACAGATGACTGGGACAGTCCTGGTCTCGTCAAAGAGCTTTTTTAATTGACCACATGTCGCAACAAAGCCCTTCCTCTGGAGGCTTGGAATCTGGGAAGAAAATCAGAAGGATTTGGGGTTTTTAAAGCTGGATGATGACCTACTTAACCCCATGGAATCATGGAATATTCTGAGTTGGAAGGAACCCAGCAGCATCATCCAGCCCAACTCCTGGCCCTGCGCAGACACCCCAAAATTCCCACCCTGTGCATCCTCCTGGAGCTCTGGCAGCCTCCAGGCCATGCCCATTCCCTGGGGAGTCTGTCCAAGAGGGAATGTGTAAAAAGAGAGGGAAAAAAAAATTTAGAAAGCCCTCCTAGACTAAATCTCACCCGAGTTAAGTGTTACTGGCTTTTTAAAATGAAAATAGGGTGAGTTATCCTGTACTGAAACTTTTTGGATGTTAAAACAACTTACCCACAGGTGGAAAGCCACCTACAAGCCCAGGCCCAAAAGTGAGCAAAAGCAGCTTCTGTCTTCAAACTCCTCAACTGCTGGACCTCTAATGTGGAGCTTGGCAAGTGCTGCCCTGCCCAGCTGCACACTCCAGGATCCAGTGCTGGCACTCCAGGGCTTTCAGTGTGCTGTGAAAGGCAGATGTTACCATCAACCAGCCCCACTAAAGCCCCCAAGACTCTGGGATCTGCAGCCATTCCAGCCCTGGGAATGCATTTGGCACAGCTGTTTTAGTGTGTTACAGGGTGGAGAAGACATTGAGGGGAAAGGGGGATTTACTGAAGGGGGTTTGGTGCAAAGGAAAAGCAGAATTGGAGAGGTGAGCAAGGCACGGGTGTGAGGGGGAGCTGCAGTCACCAGAATGGGATGGGAGTTGAGCCCAGCAGTTCCTGGATGGAAACTGTTGGAATCCAGGGCACAGAGAATGTCTCTCTGCCTGTTTTAAGAAACTCTGACCCTCAGCAGAACACTGCTTTTAACCTTTGTCCCTGGGAAAAATTGCCAAAACTTTGGGATGAGTTAGAGCACACAGGTAGTAACATGTAGTAGTAGTAGTGTATCAGAGTGAAGAATTTAGGGTTTTAGGATTTTAATATGAGAGTGAATAGGAGACAAGATGGAGGATTTTGGGTGTTGTCCCTTCTTCCTTCTTGTCCCTCTTCAGCTCCATTTTCTGTAGCACTGGTGGCACAAAGTTATTGGTTAGAGTAAGCAGTAATGTGGAAGGTATGTGCCTAGATCAGTAGAAGTTATTGGTAGAAAAGTAGAAACAAAGTAGGTGTTAGAAAGTAATTGTGTTAAACAGATTTAAAAGGCCTTGGTTTGGGTGTTTGGGGTCCATTTTGTGCCTCGCTTCTCACATGCTAAATCTAGTGTGCAGACGGGGCTGAACTTAAGATAAGAATAAACAAAACTCTGAAGACCAAGAGAAAGAGAGTCCTGCTCGTTCTTCATCCTTGGAAAAGAACTCAGCAGTGGGAACTCCCTCCAAAGGGCCCAGGGGGTTGGGTTCCATCCTTGTCAGGACCAAGAAAACCGACAGAAAGAAGCCATTCCTGGATGGAAAGAAGCCACCACTCCTGCCCTCGGGCACT